>JBBPBX010023544.1:0-40443 GCA_038048925.1 Garcialebias charrua | reverse complement strand
CTGATGTCAGCCAGGCAGTCGAGCAGAGGTTGAATAGAGCCTGTACCATTTTGTCTTAGGGGGAAGTAGATTTGACAGTCATCAGCGTAGAAGTGGAAAGGTATATTGTGTTTCCGGAAAATAGCACCGAGTGGCAGCAGGTATAAGGAGAACAAGAGAGGACCCAGGATGGACCCCTGTGGAACCCCCCATTTAAGAGCATGTACATAGGATGTGTGCTGATTCAAAACATGAGTCATAGAAACTCAAAATCCCCGTTAACAAAGTCTCACGACTGCTGTGTTTAGATTGCCTGTTCATTGGCAGGCTGGCATTATGCTTTGACTAAGAGTTTATATTATTCATAGAGTAACAAGGTTGACCCATTTATGTTCATGCGGGACGCATACACAATCATACGTCAGCACATATACACACGTGCGTACTTTGCTCTCTGGTATTGTGTGAGATGAAAGGCACTACAGTATCTGCAGGCACTTGTAATGTATATTTATTAGATCGAATTAAAAAGCAGCTATTTTATATATTTATCACGAGTGTGTGTGATCTTGTTCGGTCCTACAAATACATTTGCACAAAACGCACCACCTCAAAGCCTGCTCTTTGTAATGTCATCGTGCGACTTCAGGAAACCTGATTATTACGTAATTATTGTTCTTTCTCTCTTACTCACATTATCCGCGTACACTTTAGCAACATGGGTCCTTTTTTCTGATTTGGGCTGCTGATCTGAATCCCAGTAAGAATTCTCACAGTCTGTCTAATTCCTGCTTGTTTGTAAAGCTGGGAGGGGGTAGGTTTAAGCTGATAAACCCCCTTGTTATACATACACACTCAATCACATTCACACAAACTGACCCACACTGGTTTGCTCTCCGTCTGATGTATTTGTGCAAAAAAAAAATTTTTTTCCTGCACTGTATATTTAAACGTTAAAACATTAATACACATGCTTTCATGTTCATTAATACTGTATAGACACATATATGTTTGCAGGCACAACTTAGAAGCATGAATTGAATGAACAAGGATGTGAAAACATTTACATTTTCTTATCACTTTTCTTTTAGAAAAGTAATATGTTAAAACAATTTCAGAAAGAACTAAAAACTGATTAAATCAAGCAGCTTAAAGGAAAAAGTGGGGTTCAGAGTGAGTTTTTATGCAAAAGGTTATCTAAAAATTTAAATGCACACTGTTATCGGATTGTTCCCATTTCCTGTTTAATGTCTGTTATTGTCTTACTAATTGTGCAAATGTTTACAGATTTATGAACTTCCATACAAGGCACTTTTTAAACTGAAATGGATGTTTTGGATAAAAATTTGGGCTTTAACTTTGTATAAAAAGCTCAACCGTTATTCACAGTGTGTAATCCAGGCTGAAAAAATTAGTTGTTAGACAGATGATAATTTTTTTTGAGTGCATACAGCAGATTCATAAAAAACAAAAAAACAAAAAACTTTTTGTTTGTTGGTTTGGTTATTTGTTTATAAGTGGTCAACACGAGACAAAATGTCCAGTTTGAGCGATAGAGTTGGTTTTGTGAAAACATGCTGGCACATCAGTACCACATGGGGGCCTGAGGGTGGAAGGGTGAGTTTCTGCTATCTTTTGTGCGCATATTGAACTTTGACCCACATTTAACACATGGATGCTATTCTGTGCAAGTTAGTTAACAACCACTATTTACGGGAGTTCAATTTATCTGATTTACTCTCATAAAGAATTGCGTTATTGTTGACTGATGTGAAATCTAGCAGTCAGTTGCTTTTATGCGTTTGTGGAAAACATGAAGCTTCCTTGATTGTTCAAATTTGGAGAGACTGAGTTGTTTTAAATTCCTTGAAAAAAAACCAATAACCAGCCATAGAAAAGCAAAGATGGGCAGTGTTGTTTTAAACACAAGTGGATATAACCCGACTATCATCACAACCAGTATAATTTCCTCTGTACGTATTTTCTTTATATACTATATAGTTCACCGTCCGACCATGCAAAAATTACACTGTTCCTGCTCATATCCACTAAAGTATGTCTGTACTATCTGGACTGTTATGTGCTCACACAAACACAAAGCATTTAATCTGTCTAAACCGTTTGCCTAATCAGCTCTCTAAGAACAATGCCTTTCATAGATCTACATTATACTCGCACAGCAAATTATCAAAACACTGTACTTTTCTAGACCAATAAGGTTTTTGCCAAGCCTCTCGTGTTACAGCCTGTTGTTGCCAAGTTGCATCACTTCACACAAATTACCAGAAAATTAGATGTGGAGGAGTGGAAAGGAACGTGAGCAGTAGGTGTGCTGCTTGTAGTTATCACATGAGAGGAAGGAGACTCAGGTTTAAGATCTTTGTCAGACTTTTTCTTTCCTCTATTTCTTTTACTTTAACTTTTTTTCCTCCAGTTGCTTTTGTTGTGTTGTGTAATTTATAATCTTTACACTCATGTTTTGTTTTCTAGTAAGGCCTGCAGTGTTTCTGTTTGTGGTGTGTGTCCTATCTGATAGGTAAAGTTGAGAAAGAGGCTGTCAGTTTGCCAGCTGAGATCTCAAGAAAGGGAGACGAAAGATGGGCTGATGCAATCAGAGGACACAGATAAATGCAGAGAAACGCACAGGAACACACTGTTTCATATGGTTGGTCAATACTGTACTAAGACACACATTATCAAACCAATTAAAAGTAAAATAAACCCAATGTACACATTTAACACAGACAAAAAGAAAAAAATATCACATGCAAATATAGGATTGTGTTTTTATTGATGCTGTTTTGTCCAAACTGTAGGAAAAGGAATTTTTCTGTGCGTGTTTCTGTGTTTAATCAATTTTAAAAACAGAAAACAACATAACTCTGTTGGACAATTTACAACCCTCAATACTAAAACAAATCAATCTTTGAAAATATTTTTAAAGATTTCATAAGAGCCATGATTCACACAGAAACTACGTTCATCAAGAAACTATAAACAGTGTTGGAATTAAAAGGCTCCTGGTCTGCTCAAACTACTGTACACTGATTTACAGTACATAATTTATTTATCAGTTGTCACACCCCCATCCTTTCCACAGGGAGCTCACTTCTGTGTGTTTATTTCCTACCATTATCTAAGGAGGGCACCCTGCCTGCCAAACACAACTGTAAAATCACGTAATAAAAAATAAATGGCTAAAATAATCAAGAGTTGGTTAGTAAATTGAATGTCAATCGATATTTGGCTCAAAGGTTTTGTATTCCTACTAAATTTTTTAAAAGTTGGTCATTAAATAATTTAAGTTTAGGTCTGAGTGCACAAGAAGGACGAATTGACTTGATTGTAAAAACTCACACTTTAGGCAATTTTAAAACAGTTATAGCACAGATTGCTCAGCTTTTGAGAGTTATACAAGTAAATACTTAACAATATTTGAAAAGCTGCTGCTTTTTAAACAAATGTCAACTGGATTGGACAGATAACATTTGATAAGGCATACATTTTCATTAAAACATGTCTTTATGCACAAAACCATCATCACTACAAAGCTTTATTAAAATGAAATTAACAATAATAGCTGTTAAAAATGTGCATCTTGTGTATCTTGCACCGTTGAACAGACAGCAAAAATATTTGCCTTTAAGACTAATATTTGTGTAGTTGATGTGATTGCTTAGTGCCCTTTAAGAGTAGAGGATTACTGTGATGCTGATGCTTAGTGTCTTGGCCTGTGTGTCTTGTAGGCTTCCTCTGTGTGGGGCCAGCCTTTGGAGCCAGATTTACTTGCTGCATCTGGCTGATGTGCGTAGAGATTTCATGGTAGACAGAAAAAGCAAGAGAGAGACTTGAAGGATGGCATGTGACTGTGAGCATGTGTGTGTTGCATGTGCAGTGAAGCTAACTGGAGCAGCGTGTCCATGATGCATATACGTACGCTTGACGGCCTGGCTGCAACATTCTGTTGTAGCGTATGCGAATGCATGCACAACTGTTACACTGTGGGCACGCGTGGAAGTTATGCATTTCATGACGACTTCAGCAGTCAAGCATGTGTGCATATTTGTTTATGTGCATGTACGTATGTATGACCAAGATATGGATGATAAGCATCATTGCCATGAGTGACTCTTTTACTGCCCAGTATCATCACCTACCAACTGTCAACAACTCAGAAAAATCAAAACAAGCACAAAGTGTTGAACAAATAAAAAGTTTTTGGTATAAATACACACAAGGATCTTTTATGGTGAGACTGTGAGACAAAACTGGACACAATGTTTGTGTGTTTATAACCATAATTAAATGCCTGACTGAAATGAAACAAATGACCGTGTGAAATAATAAAAATAAGATGTTAATTTTGACCCGATTGTTTCCCCAGGTCTAGCCGGCCAATGCCGGGGCCGTCGTGGACATCTGGTGGCGGGAGCAGCAGTGGTAGTGAGCATGTGAGTGTGGTCCCTGGCGCCTAGCTCATGTCCAGCCCAAAATGCCGTCATCCACACGGAAAGGGGTGCCGAAGGACCCTGAGCTGGCCAACCTCTTTTTCAAAGATGACCCGGAGGATGTCTTCTGTGACCTGCACGAAATCGGGCATGGCAGCTTCGGGGCTGTCTACTTTGTGAGTGCCATTTTGTAATTTCATGTACTTTTTAATGGCATCATGTCATGCTAAGTATTTGAAAATGTGCTCTACAAACCTATATACAGTAGATGTTGAATTGAACAAAATCTGAATAAGGTTAAATATAGTATTTAATATATATCACCAAGTTACCTTACATAATCAAATGTTTATTAATATACAGTATGCATGTTCTACGTTCATAGACTCTCTTTGATCATGGTCTCTAAAGCCTTTTATTTTCATCTCATCACCAATTACTTATCAAGTATTTGATTCTAAAGCTGCATGAAGGAGATTTTATTTTTTTAAAAGTTGCACCCCTCTACCTTTTCTTAATTTTCTTCTCCTTTCCCACCCACAAATGTGCTTGGGATAAAAGGCCTCCTCCCTGCCTTGTAAAACAGCTGTTGTATAGAAAGTCAGACAAGTCAATGGTAAAGCCCTGGCAGTGAAGAAAAGCCTTAGCTTCTATCACCTTCAATCCCGTGTCAACACACATATACACACACACTCACACTCACAACCCCAATACGTCACTAGTAGCCCTGGTGCCCACGTCCGTCAGGCTAAAAGGCTTCACTGTTGATCTAAATCCTGCCCTGATGCAAATACTGCGTTCACTGACACACTTTCAGAGTATAATTATTCATCTCTTCAAAGCTTTTTGGAAGCACTTGATACTATTGCTGCTGATTCTACTGATATGACGATGATTTATGTTATGTGGCAATAACAAGCTAAAACACTTGTAATTTAATATATTAAAAAAACAATGTGTCTTCTTACTCTTCCATTTAAGCGGTTCCACTTCACTTCAAACTTGGCTCCTCTACCAAAAGCCAGGGAGTTTTGAGGTTTCTGCACAGTAGAAACAGCTCCTGCTCCTAGAAACAGCAAATACATACATGTTTGTTTGTTTTTTGTTTATTTATTTGCCCACCCTGCCAAACCACATGTACAGTTTGCATCTAGCATTTCCACTGAAAAATACAAGAATGTGTCTGTGGTAAAAACTTGCGGTGCTACTACAGTATTATGCTACTAGTATTTTCTTTTCTTTATGTTAATGGCAAAGAAAAGTTCCCAAAGCTTCAAAAGTAAAAGTATACACATCTTGAGTATTATTGTACATGTATATAGAGGGAGAATTCATTTGTGTTTAAGGATCAAATATGAACATGGTCGTTGAAAATAACATGAAAGAATCCCCTGCTGAGTGTCAGGCCAGCTGATGCGTTAATGCTTTAGTTTTAATCAGGGAGTCACGTTTATCTAAAATATAGTCACGTGAGAATAAACTGACGTTACTGTAATTCCATTATAATTTCAGCACAAAGTTCCCATTTGTTATTGGGATAAAACTGGGATAAGGGTTTAGGCTGAGTCCCAGAGGCAGAATGCTTTCAAGGTTAACATTGTTTTTACACGCGCACGTGGCTGCGGACTGACGGATCTGACACTACAGTAGTTAAAGATAAACCATGTAGTGCATATTATGTTACTCACATTTATTATGTTGAATGGCATTATCAGGTAGATATTTGTTTAAATTCAAATGAGACAATCTGCATTAAAATGTTGTGGTTGAGGCCTTTTGTGCATTTATTGTCACGTTTTACATGCAACAGATTTACATGCAACAAGTCTCTGCACTAAGCAACTTGTTTGTTGAAAAAATATAGACTTTTTAATCATTTTTATAAACATAAACTGTCTATTATATTTCTTTATTTCCGCTTCTCTACAAATTGATAATGTACGTGATGCCAGTAATTCTTGATTAACATTTTAAAACAAATCCTGCTTAATCTTTGGCATTACTTTCTCAAGGCACTCAAGATGTGGTATTGCCTGAAATTATAAATTTTTAAATGTTTATTTTAGCTATAATTTAGTGTTTTTAAAGAGTCACCTGATCCAGCTTCAATGAAAATTATGTATTTATATATTTTGTAAGAGGATTACTCCTGTGTCTTTGCTGAACTTTTTCTTAACTTTTCAGTCATCAGTCAAATGCAATGCATTTTCTTTTTCTTTTCAGGCACGTAACTCCTATTCCAACGAGGTGGTGGCCATCAAAAAGATGTCCTTTAATGGCAAACAGACGACTGAAGTAAGAAATAAATCTCACACTCTGGCACAAATGCATATTGATGACCTGTGATCTCATCACCACAGTTCAGTGTTCAGCTCGGTTCCTCTCAGCATTTTGCAAAAAAAAAAAAAAAAGCTCAAGCTCTTAAGAGAATTGATCAAGGTTGTTGTCAGACAATATCTAAATCATGTGTGATGTTGGATTGAGAGCTGTAGCTTTAAAAGAAAAAGCATTGCCATTCTCACAGTAGTTTCACACGAAACCTGATGCTAGCTTGTGATTTTGTGAGGTCTGTTAACGGCTCCAGAGGAAGAAATATAATTCAAGAACAACTACTCGCCACCTGAAGCAAAACTTCAACAGAATCTGCTGAAAACTGTGCTCACAAATCCAGTTCATGAAGCATGTGATAACAGCTGACACTGCAGCTGAACTTGAGCCCTCATTTTTGTGGTTTTGTGCTCACTTTTTTTAAAATAAACCTGTGTGATGTTTGTTTCCAGTAACGCCTCTTACTTGATCTTCTCTGACATTTTAGACCTTCCTCAGACCAAAATCGAGTCCGTCAGTTTATTTATGGTGCTCCGGTGCCTGAAAACATTTATTTCTGTAAAGACAAATACTAAAAACATACAGACTAACTAACTGGGTGAATGTTGACCATGAATGCATCATTGTGATTAAAGCCACATATATGACCACACAAAGGAAACTGTTGTTGTGGTTTGTTAACCTTTTGTGTATCTGAATTTGTTTTGGCAGAAGTGGCAGGACATCATTAAGGAAGTCAAGTTTTTGGGACAGCTGCGACACCCAAACACAATTGAGTACAAAGGCTGCTACTTGAAAGACAACACTGCCTGGGTCAGTGGATCCTTTTCCTTCTCCTCTCTTAGTTCTCTTCTCTTTAGGTCTGGATAATGTGCCCTGTTCAGCAGTTCCATTTCATTTTTTCTATTATTATTTCTTATTTCCTGTGCTTGTTTTTCCACTCACTATGATTGGGCTTTAGTGTACTTTATGATGCAGCACAAGCCATTCGAGTCTAAAGTCATTTGGTTTGTGCTTCATTTTCAGTTGGTGATGGAGTACTGTCTGGGCTCTGCATCAGATTTACTAGAAGGTAAGCATCTATTTTTTAAATAATTTTAACACAATTTTTAAGGAGGATTTGATGCAAAGAGCACGGCTGATATACCTTTAGAGGTTTTCATAAAACCAAAATGTAAAAAATGCAAAGATCTAGCTAAGTAGATCACACAAGTTTATTCAGTGGTTCTATTGATCACTTGACAGATTTTTGTGTCTGTTCGAGAACACACAGGTGTGTTACTGAGCTGCTTCCCTTTGGTTTGTGTGAGTTTTAAAGTGTTAACTTTGTCAGCAAATGCTCCAGTCAGGGCCAAGATCACAAAGCACTTAAGGACTATGCTGCACACATTAAAGGGATTGTGACATGATGTTGGAAATTTGCATATTTGTCACAACATATATATCTTATATCATTCAGCTCTGTTCGTTTTTGCAAAATAAATTATAAATATATTAAAATTTCATTCCAAGTTATGGTAGTTTTTTCTCTAGGACACGCCCCTAAAAATCTGCGCACTTCCGCAAAACGTCATTGTGACGTGCCCGTGGGAAGCTGCTGCTCAACGCGCATGTAAATAATAATGGCGGAGCATGTCGAACAAACACAACCTATTGTTAGTACAGTACATGAATGTATTAAAGCAATCAAAGGGTTATTATTCATCCTATACAGTTATTGGCCACTCGATCAATTGAAAAGTGATTTAGACACGGTTTATTTCATACACAGTAGCTAAGTGTGAATTGGTAGATTATAATATTTTGTTTGTAATGCATAAGCCAAGATGGTCTAGTGGCAGGGCTTTTGACTTGGGACCCGAAGGACGCGGGTTCGCGTCCCGGCCACTACCCACCTTGGGGTGTCTATGAGTGCACACCTATTTCTCCAGCTCCCCGGGCGCTTTCGGGCTGCTCACTGCACCACCTGGTAGGTGGTTGGGTTAAATGCAGAGACGAATTTCGTCTGTGTATGGGAAACATACGCAGATGACAGGAAAATACATTATAAGGCTCATAAGAATGTGCTACCCACAAATGTTCAAATGTTTTTCATAAAGAGAGAAAGCCGTTACAGTTTAAAAGGAACTGAAATGTTTGTTAAACCTAGATATAGGACTAGTTTGAAGGGACGTTTTATTTCGAATAAAGGAGTGGAATTGTGGAATGTTTTGGAAAAAGATGTTAAAGATGTAAACTCTGTGATGAAATTCAAAAAAATTATCAAATCTAAACTGCTAGCAAAATACTAAAGCTTTAAGTAATGCATCCTAATATATTTGTTGATTATTGAGTGTGAAATGTTACTAAATTGATCTGTTGTTTTTGGTAGTTAATTGTTTGAATTGATTGTTTGTAAATTGTTTGTTTGGTTTTTGGGAAAAAAAGGGGTAGACAAAATAAGAAAATTTTCTTCTTTCTGCCACCTTTCATTTTATGTATTTTGATTTATTTCCCTCATATTTATGAAATGGTTTTTTTTCCATTATCTTTTATGTTGTTTTTCTTAAATATGTAAAATGAATAAAACTTTATAACTCTAAAAAAAAAGTGAGGATAGCTTTGTGATGTGGCTTCTTTGTTCTTGGGCTAAGCTAACAGAGGCCCGATCGCATTTGAGATCTATCATTTTAAGACAGTAAATCATCCAAAACTCTCATTAATAAACACTCCCTGAATAAAAAATCTTACTGATGTTACTTGATCGCGCAGACATAATTTAAAAATACATAAATAGCAACGTGTGTTTGCTCCCGATGTTATCTCGGCTAGTTTGTTAGCAGCAAACAAACACAACCTATTGTTAGTACATGAATGTATTAAAGCAATCGAAGGGTTATTATTCATCCTATACAGTTATTGGACACTCGATCAATTGAAAAGTGATTTAGACACGGTTTATTTCATACACAGTAGCTAAGTGAGGATAGCTTCGTGATGTGGCTTCTTTGTTCTTGGGCTAAGCTAACAGAGTCCCGATCGCATTTGAGATCTATCATTTTAAGACAGTAAATCATCCAAAACTCTCATTAATAAACCCTCCATGAATAATTTTTTTTTTACAGATGTTACCTGATCGGCAGTAGATGGTCGCTGCAGACATACGACTCTTTAGTAGGACACCATCGGCCCCTTGTTCTCTGTACAGTACAGTACTTGTCCATTCCAGGCAAAGTTTCTCATCTTTTGGGAATTTGTGAATGCTCACTTGTTCACTGCTGATATTAGAACACCCAGATGCACTACAACGTGATGGCATTTTTCAAGTTACACAAAAAAAAGATGCGATCTTTCAGAAAAAGAATCTGTATGGAAAGCAGTTAACACACCAAACAAACGGGCAAGGCTCTGCCTTATGCCCACATGCACGTCACAATGACGTTTTGCGGAAGTGCGCTGATTTTTAGGGGCGTGTCCCAGAGAAAAAACTACCATAACTTGGAATGAAATTTTAATATATTTATAATTTATTTTGCAAAAACGAACAAAAACGAACAGAGCTGAATGATATCAGATATATGTATGTTGTGACAAATATGCAAATTTCCAACATCATGTCACAATACCTTTTACTGTATGTTTTTCTTTGTTTAATTATTTGATATATAATTTTGGTAATTTTACAATTTTCAAAACCAAAACATGATTACATTTTTTGTAATGTTGCATCTCTGTTTTCGTTTACCATGCAACAAGTGTACATTTGAGAAAAGAGTATGTCTTTCTGCTTCATTTGTTTTAAGTCTTAATGCTAAACTTAACACCTAATGTAAAAGTTGAATTCTTGGAAAGTTAAAGGACTATCTAAAATAATAATAATAAAACTCCCTCTTAACATGATTTTTTTATGTATTCTGTAAAGTGTCTGACTAATTATACAGAATCTTAATGTGTGATCTTTGTCACCTTTGAGGTATTTTAAACACAAGTTTTGATGGAAAGTCTCTTGTCGTCTTCAAAATTGAAAGTTACTGTATATTTCTACATCAGATAATCAGAGCCCAATTTCCACCCAGTTTTTGTGCACAACAAACGGAGTTTGGATTTGAATATGTCTCAAACATGATAAAAGAAACTTTTAGGACTGCAACATATTACATTTGACTTTGTCTTTGTGTGCTGTGAATGCACATGTACAGGTTACAGACTGTTGGTAATACTTGGGAGAGGATTTAGTCAGATCTGCTCCAGTCAGGGCTGTAATGTTGAGCTGTTTAAACTGGTGTGGAAACGAGAAGTTAGGGTAGATAACTGCTTAGTGGCTGTTTTATTTTAAGTGCAACTCGTGATCAGCGCAGACTAATTTAGGCTCTGAAAGAACACAACAGATGAGCTCAATGCACCTTTTTGATGCTCACAGTTCTTTAGGGTAAAAGCCAACCCAAGCAGTAGGTGGTGGTTGAGGTACTTTTCAGAACCAGTAGGGTAAAGATCTTCAAGCTCCTGTACCGGTAGCTCTTTGAATTTTATGTGCATGAACTGTGTTTAAAAAATAGCCATAGTGTTGCAGTATGAATGTTTTTTTTTTCTAGAACAGGTTTTATGTGACGAAAAAGGCCTTCTTCTAAAATGTGGTTTCATTAGTTCATTAGCTTGTGAAGTTTACTTCTTGGCAGAGACTTTTCAAACATAGTCTATGCACTGGAAATGCAAGACAAAGTCAGTTTAATTTATTTTTGCTTCGTCTGCATTTCAGCAGCTGTCCATGAACATGGCCATCATAAAACATGAAGAACTGCTGCTATCAGACAGAAGCTGCCGCTTTCTTTTAAAACCTCAGCAAACCTCATGTTCTCTGGTTATTTCCTGTGGTTATTAGCTTCATTTTTTTGAAGAAATTTGTATTTACCGTATTTCCGGACTATAGGTCGTGGCTTTTTATCATTTTTTCATGGCCTGCGACCTATAGTCAGGTGCGACCTATATATGGCTTTTTATAAAATAAGCTGATTTGTAATCATTTATTAACAAAAATTAAACTGAGACACACTCTTACAATAATGTCAGCTAACAAATATATTTTTTAGGTGTTTATCCTGCTAAAATTATTCATTTATTAAAGAAAAGTTCAGCTCAGACACATATTTGCTATAATTTTTATCAAACAATTAATTGTTTTTAAGTGTTAATCTTCTTAAAAGCCTTGCTGTGCACTCCTGTGGAAGAGACATTTGCAGCAGAGCTAAACACGGTCCACATTTTGACGTAGGTGCGACCTATATTCAGGTGCGACCTATATATGGATTTTTCCAATTCTTTGGCAATAATTGGACAATGCGACCTATACTCGGGTGCAACCTATAGTCAGAAAAATACGGTAATCTGATTCCAGTGTGTTTTTATAAACACAAGGGCAAGGTCAAACTCCTATTAAAATTAAAATGAGATAAGACAAATACAATGAAATCTAGTCACTCTGGACTGTGTTTATAGTTTTGAAATTTGATGCACTTGGTTTCTTAAATGGTTTACCCTTTAACCATATCAGAACTGAAGCCAGTGTGTCATTTAAAGGACGTGTGCGCAGACTCATGACTGTCGAAGTGTACGCTAACAGTTGACCCTGACCTATGTTTTAGGAACTTTAATCTTTATATAATTTCTCATTCAAAGTTCTAATGATCCTACTACAAAGTTGTAACGGCTCTAAAATTACACAGAGTACAGACACGCATGTTGCTTTTATCACAGCTACAGAACTGCTTTTAAAACGGTGAATTCTTGGTCCAAAATAAAGCATCTGTTCTGCAGCTACACCTTGATGTGTCTTTAAATGTATTACTGTAAGAGCTGAAACTCATTTTTACTGCATTCATTTTTCTAGTTCATAAGAAACCACTCCAAGAAATGGAAATTGCTGCCATTACCCACGGTGCCTTACTAGGATTGGCTTACTTACATTCCCATAATATGATTCACAGGTGAGTCTGTTCCCTTTCTTGCTTCAAATATTCCCGTCAGGAACAGGTGGTGAATTATTCAAAGAATGTGATAAGATTAGTTGACACTCCTATTTTTCCTTTTATTGGAGAGCTCCGTTATCTAGCTGTAAAACTTATGTCTGTAAAGTTTCTCAAACATCTTGGCAGGTTGTAATAATCCTCCACTGTCACTGTTGTGTTTTAAGCCAGGAAGATTACCCGTGGGTTCTTTTGATTGCTGTAACTTTAAAATGACAGAATTGTTAAAATAAATGTTATTGTTGCCTTTTATTTTGCCACTTACAGTTGTCATATTTTGTATGACTGAGAATCTGAACGTGTATTGTACACAGTGTGTACATTTGTGAAAACACACAATAGATGTTCCACAGATCTTTAAATGAACATATTCATCTGAAGATATGACGCATTGGATTCATTTTTCATATTTTGCAATCCAGCTCTTAAATGAAGTACAACTATCTGGCATAACACATGAAGTTATCCATCATTTATTTCTTCTTTTTGGTGCTTTTGTCCCATCATGCTTTGCTCTCCTTATTCCCCTCTTTCTACCCAGAGATGTGAAAGCTGGTAACATCCTGCTAACTGAGCTGGGTCTAGTCAAACTGGCTGATTTCGGCTCTGCCTCTATTGCCTCACCTGCCAACTCCTTTGTCGGAACACCTTATTGGTCAGTATGTTCAACCCAAGACACAACATGTAATTCAAAACAGAATTGATCATTTTGAGATTACCAATATGAATTTAAAAATATTTAAACCCAAATATTTGAAATTTTAATGACACATTTCTAGACATGATCTAGCTTCTTTCATCACATTTTGGTTATGATTGTTCTATGTGAGCTATAAAGATTATTGCAAATACAGGACAAGTTAATTTGAATACAAACATTTCATGGTAGTTTAATATGTGGACTATATACACTCTGTTTGCAAGTTAATACTGTATATTCTAATATACGAAGTAAATCAGAAATTAAATTTAAAAGTAAAGGTCATTTTATCCTTTAATTTTTTTTTCTGTTTGATAAAAATTTGTTACATGGAAGTCATTATTTCTGAAGTTTGTAAAGAAACACTTTCCTTTACTCATATTGTTAGTTTTCAACCCACTGCTTTATTACCAGTGTCTTTTGGAGCCAAGATGGTGTAGTGGTTAGGGCGTTTGACTTGGGACCCGAAGGACGCGGGTTCGCGTCCCGGCCACTACACATCTTGGGGTGTCTATGAGTGCACACCTATTTCTCCAGCTCCCCGAGCGCCTTCTATGGCTGCTCACTGCACCGCCTGGTAGGTGGTTGGGTTAAATGCAGAGACGAATTTCGTCTGTGTATGGGAAACATACGCAGATGACAAGCTTAGACAATTATTATTATTATTATTATTTTTTTCCCCATTACACATGTCTTAAACTCTGTTTTTATGACAGAACAGTAAATTAGTTGCTTAATAGTGCACGTTTAATATCTGCAAAGGATTTGGATTCAGCACAAAAAAAATGTACACCATTACATTTTATCCTGTCTAGTTTTTCACAAGTAAAACTGTCGAGTTACCCTCCAAGATTTTCACTCACACCCCTTTGGCATTTTTGATGGTAAATGAAATCATCTCTGAAACATCTGGACTGGTTGTCACATGCACAAAAGTTGTTGCACACTCGTTTATGGAAACGTATTCCAAAATCTGAGCTGCTATCACAGCATAGCAGTCTTACAAACCTCAAAGAAGCTTAGCAGATTATAACATTTCCATGGATCCCATGCCCCCCCCCACCCCCCATATTTAACAGTGAGTGTGTATATATGTGCTCATATATTTATGTGTGAATCTTTGTCCTCAGGATGGCTCCAGAAGTTATTTTAGCTATGGATGAGGGCCAGTATGAAGGGAAAGTGGACATCTGGTCTCTGGGGATCACCTGTATTGAACTAGGTAAGCTGATGCCTCCTCATTAGTCAAATAAATCATTATTTAAAATGTTTAACATAAAATAAATACATTTTATGACGTCACTGTGATTCTGAGTCCTCAAAGGAAAAAAACTGATTTGTCACTTTAGGAACTTTGACTCTAAAAGCACACCATATATCTTACGCTCCCATCTTTTCTTCCATCAGCGGAGCGTAAACCACCTTTGTTCAACATGAATGCCATGAGTGCCTTATATCACATCGCACAGAACGACTCTCCCACGCTGCAGTCAAATGAGTGGTGAGTTAAAGTTTCCAAACGTTTCTGAATATAAGGCTTGCGCCATTTTTTACATTATGACCTCAAAACATTCCCTGCATTGTTGCTTAGGTGTTGTTGCTCAACATGATGAACTATATAAACAATCTGGCTTCAAACAACACTATCCCTTAGGCAAAACATAATCATAGCAACCGTGAAAGTTGAACTGCTGTCCATTCTACTCAGTCCAGATAAGACCCCTCTGTGTCCTGTCAGCACTGCATCAGGCCTCGTGCAAGGTCTCTATTATGTAACCAAGTGCAAAAAACCTCTTCAAAACAGGCTGCATATTTAATCATGTGTTGCTGTCATCAACAAAACTAATGAATGTGATCATTCTAATATTATTCCACTAAATAAAATGCAATCTGCTTTCTTTTTGGATTAAATAATGTTCTGCAACACACAGATGAGTTCATGTTTTTCTGGACCTTCTGCATTATTTTATGCAGCTTTGAACCTTACAGCTCATGACTGTGAATGCTAATAAATTCTCAAGGGACTTTCCTTCCAGACATGTTTTTTTTGTCTATTAAATTTAGACCAAAAGTTTTCAAAACAAGCCTTTACGTTCACTTTGCAACCTCACATCATCCCTCCTAATAAAAAAGGCTCCGCACTTTGGCTTTGATCATCAGTGCTGCCTGATATGTTTTTTTAATGCTCAACTTATCTGATAATTAAAGAAACCTTGTGCAAACTAGTTTTTATATTTTGTTTCTTTGTCAAAAAGGCTTTTTATCTACCTTTTACAGCAATAATTACATTTTATTTTAACAATTGTAGAAAAAAGTACTTGAAATTTGTTTGTATTTTAAGATTTATGAATGCAGCTACCGGTAATATGGAAATGATTTGGGTTAGCTATTGACTGAATACAAACCCTTTGTTAAATCATCTTGCATGTAAAACTTCCATACAAACAATTTAAAGAGGTCCTCAACTCCCTGTGGACCTGTAACTCCGCCCCAAGACGAAATAAAAAAATGCAACAAAGTGGGAGTGTCAACAAAGGAGGGGGAGGTGGGTGGGTGTTGAGCGAGGAGGTGTGGCCAGGACGAGACACCGTTATTGTTTCTGAATGTTAAAATTACATTAGTAATAAACAACAAGCAACAACAAAGGATAATTATGTACTCACCCGATCTATCCGAAACAAAAGGCCTAAAAAAAAAAGAAAACAATACAAGATATGCCGTGACCGGGGTTCGAACCTGGGTCTGTCGGATCCCAATCCCACACCTACACCATTGCCCTATCGTGGCATCTATGCATTGCTCGTCCATCGCAATATAAGAAAACGAATACAACCGAGTAGTTTCGATGACGTGAAAAGTATTCCTAAAATAAATAAGTTAAAATATACAAATAACTAGTGCATTCCAAAAACTATAATATGCGGTGTTGCAGTACTTTTGCGGCGTGCAATGTACCACTTCCATATAAGGTATGAACTGCAGCGCGGGCCTTCCCATCTCTGCAAGGGATTGGCTCTGCTTGAACCACTTTTGTGACGTCAGTGTACAAGACACGTCAGAGTGAACAGTCCTTGACCAATAAGAAAATTAAGGTGCCATTCCTCTGTTCAACCCATAGGACTACCGTAAACACGTTTTTAGACCAAATATTGCTGATTTAAACTAATACGCACAAATATATGAAAATTAAAAGACATAGTGCTATACAACATTCTGGACACATTCTAGGGAGTTTATCAGCTAAAAAAAGTTAATTTTGAGTTTAGCCCCTCTTTAATTCAAAGTCAACTTTATTGTCAGAACTGCAATATGTACAGGACATACACAGGATTGAAATTGCATTTCTCTCTCAGTCCCTCGGTGCAACAGTAACCATTTAAACACTAAACAATTAATAAACAAGCATAAAATGAAATAATAAAAGTTTAGTACTGTCCTGAGTTTTTTGCATAGTAGTTTTTCATAGTAGTAAAAAAAGTATAAAAAGTTTCACCAACACCAAAACACCAACATTTAATAAACATAATCATAAAATGAAATAGAGTGTAATTCTGTCCTGAGTGTGAGCCTGAGTGATCACTGCAACAAAATTTATTCGTACTAGATAGAGATGCACAATATTATCGGCATGGTATTGGTATCGGCTGATATTAGCGATAAATTTAAATATCGGACATCGGCCATTCCATTAAAATAACTCACTGATATAAAAGGTGCTGTTTTTATACAGTTGTATGACTGTTCAGTGTTTTCATTGTGTTAGAGAGTAAATGTCATGAATACATTTGACATTAAACATAATCCTAGTTGAAGTGTTGCATCATTTTCAGCCTCTTTTTTTGGCATCTGCATTTTGTAGCAGGCCAAACTGAAAGACTATGCAGATTTTTTTTTCTTCTTTCGGCTGCTCCCTTCTTCAAGGGTCGCCACAGCGAACTAAGTCGTACGAAGACTTG
This sequence comes from Garcialebias charrua, assembly GCA_038048925.1. Classification (NCBI taxonomy): domain Eukaryota; kingdom Metazoa; phylum Chordata; class Actinopteri; order Cyprinodontiformes; family Rivulidae; genus Garcialebias; species Garcialebias charrua. The sequence goes on along the minus strand of JBBPBX010023544.1, from coordinate 23,033 downwards.
GCAATTATTTTTACGCCAGATGCACTTCCTGACATAACCACAGACCACTGAGTTACCACAGCCCTCTATGTGGAGTAGAGAGCTGCCATGTACGGGACCCGGGGGAGCAGATGGTGGGGGTTAAGTGCCTTGCTCAAGGTCCCAGAGTGGGGCAAATAAGAGTGGAGGCAGGTGTACAGCGTCATAAATGAGATGTACAAAAAGTTATTTATTGGTAAAACCTGAGGGTTACAGTTTATCTTCTTTAAAGCCAAGTCAGTTTTTCAACTAATCTGATAGTAGAAGATAAAAAAGGTTCTATATAAGTACAGTCCATAGAAGTGGGGCGGCTGTGGCTGAGTGGTTAGAGCAGTCGTCCTCCAATGCAAGAGTTGGGGGTTTGAATCCACCAGCAGTCGCATGTCAAATTGTCCCTGGGCACGACACTGAACCCCTCATTACCTCCGATGTGTGTCCCATCAGTGTACGAATGTGACCTAAAGCACTGGTTAGTCTCTTTAGAATAATTTGTTCAATTAGCTTTGTAGAGATCTAGTAGAGTGCTGTATGAATGGATAAATGAGGCACAGATTGTTGTAAAGTGCTTTGAGTGTCTTGATACGATAGAAAGGAGCTATATAAGTACAGTCCATTTACCATTACCATCTGTTTTGATGTCTTTAAAAAGCACAGCATAAACAGGTCATCAAACATGAGCCATTTTATTAATATTTTAAAGGTATTTTTTGCAATAATCAGGTGCCTGTCTGTGCACATAGAACACCTGTTGTAACGCTAGCATCAGTTTCTGGCATCGAGCTGAGGCAAGTGATTGTGTGGGCCTGCACATGGTTGTGGTATTTTTGGAGGGACTCCAGCTGCCTGAGGCCCGAGCAACATCCAGCCAGATACAACCAGAAGAGACAGAAGCTCCGTAGTGTTCGGCACAAAAAATCACAAGGCCACGCTGTGTTGGTGTGTCATACAGGCGCACTGTGGACATGGGTCAACCGCAAAGAGAGGAGTGTTGGAAGTTTAGGTGGAGCAAGTTGGAAGGAAGATGCAAAGCTTTAGAACATGCTGACTCAACTTGACCCTGGATTTGAATATTAATTTGATTAAATTCCTCCTCAGCCTTCCCAGCTTCTTTGAGCGCCCCGATCACAGGATGTTTTACTCTGTAATGTGCACAGGCATATTTTTAGATTAGTCTCACAGCTTCAGTGGCCTGTATTTTTATTGCTCCACATATTTATGTAATCCATATAAAACTCATGTTTTTTTTTTCTATTTTAAATAACAAATGGTAAACATGCAGTTTTGAAGTACTCATTAATTTACAGTAGATACAGTAGTTGTGTCTAAAGGGAGACTGTTTTTAGATAATTTTTTTGTGTTAGTGTTTAATGGTTTCACGTTTGAACGTTAGCCTGACAAGGAACTATTGACCTACATCTGAATATCCTCTTCCCCTCAGGTCTGATGCCTTCCGGAGCTTTGTTGACTACTGCCTACTGAAAATTCCTCAGGACAGACCCTCGTCAGGGGAGCTGCTACGAGTGAGTGGGCTTCCTCCGTTATCCTGCCAGCTGTGACCTCACTTCCTGTCCGTCAGTCCCTGAGCTATGAGAATGAGTCACTCCCATCCACCCACGGCACCCTAATACGCAAGCATATACACAGTGTCTACTTCACACACAAGAGTCAAGCACCCCGCTGAGAGCTGCTTGTTATTTCTTTGCCTATTGCTTTTATTTTACAGCTTATCTTCCTTTTCCCATGCCTTGAAGCCATGGTCTTTATTAACAAGCTCGCGCGTGTTTGCTGCCTCCACTTTCCTTTGATCAGGCCATATGCCTATCTTTGTCTTTTTTTTTATATACTTATAGCTTTTCTATGTGAGAGAGTGTTCAAATTTGGAAACAATCGAACACTTTTACATCCTTAATTAGAAACGTCTTATTTTTGACACTTTTTTAAATAAATGGTTCAACAGTAGAAGCACATCATAGATGGCATCCATCCATTAACTTTTACCTGCATCTTCCTTTTTGGGCCACGGGGTCGCCGGTGCCCATGTCCAGCTATCACGGTTTGAGAGGCGGAAGACGACACCCTGGACGGGTCGCAAGTCCATCACAGGGACACACAGAGACAAACAAGACCAATACACTCACTCTCACCTAAGGACTATTTAGAGTGACCAGTCAGTCTAACATGCATGTTTTTGGTCTGTGGGAGGAAACCAGAGTACCCGGAGAAAACCCACGCATGCACAGAGAGAAGATGCAAACTCCACTCAAAAAGGTCCTGGGCTGGGATTTGAACCGGCGACCTTTGCGCTGTGAAGCAACAGCTCTACCAACTGAACCACCATGCTGCTAGTGGGGAAAATAAATAAATAAAATCTAAACGTTAATCTAAGACTAAAAGCAAAATATTTCTCACACTTTACTGATTTTATTATTGATTATATTTACTATTGTTAAGCCTTTTAAATAACACTATATTGACACATACCCAAAAATAAATAAATAAATAAATAAATAAATTTATATATATATATATATATATATATATATATATAGTATATGGTAAATGGAGCTTATTTATATAGCGCTTTCCAGCCCCCTATGAGGGACCCCAAAGCGCTTTACAATACCAACCATCCACCCATTCATACACACATTCATACACCGGTAGCGGCAGACTGCCATGCAAGGCGCCATCCAGTCCTACCGGGAGCAACTTGGGGTTAAGTGTCTTGCCCAGGGACACAACGACACATGGTGGGAGGAACCGGGATTCGAACCTCCAACCTTCCGATCGGGGGACGACTGCCATTACCACTACGCCACGGCCGCCCTATAATATATATATTTGACACACAAAGATCCTAAAGATGTTGCTTCATAAGAATAATTTCTATGGTGAAGTTTACCTTCAAGACAAACGTCTACCTTGTGCTCCCCAAACTATCAAACAAAAGCAAAATGAATAGATAGATAGTTTTATTTTCCCCGTAGGGAAATTAGTTTGCAACATTGTCAGCAGGCATTTACATAAAGGACAAACTTGTACAAACATGACATTAACATCCATCACAGCAAAGACGTTTGTGCTCAGTAATTCATGATACCTTAGTATTATTTATTGATTTAATTGCTTGTGGTATGAAATAAAATTTTGTTCTGTTTCTTGAGAATAAAGGAAGGCCGTACCTTTGCCCCCCTGAAAGTATAATACAAGATATTTACCTTCAAGAATTTGCTAAATGATCTTCATGATGACAGAAAAAAAGTCCTTGTCATTCCCCAAAACATTTAATACAGTATATATAAACTGTTAATTAGTTTCACAGTTTATCTTCTTGTTTGTGTGACCAGACTGTAATCCTGTTGAGCCACTAAGAGTTTTATGTTCTTGTTGATCACGCTAAATGGTTCAGCACTGCGCCAAGGCTTACGACACCGTCTTCACTTTGAGGTGGGGTGGGGTGGTTCTGTTGCAGTTATGTGAGGACCTGGTGACTGTTATCTAAATTGGACTAAGGTTCATATCCTGGTTCAGATTGATTCCAACACCTTTAACCCAAACCCTGACTGGGAAAAAAAAAAAACTTTAGTGAAATGAGAGCCAAACAGGTGTTGGATCAGTGTTAAAGGGTCCACTTTACAGTCAAAGGTGTAAGAGGTTAGGATCTTAGTGTATGATTAATATAGTTTCTATTTTTGGATATTAACATATCAGCTCTTCATGTGACTGCACACACTCACCCTTCCAAGCTCCATAAAATAAAAAAATCCAGAGGTCTGCGTTTTGGCTTCAGGTGAAATGTTTTCCCTGCCTGTTTGTTCCATTCAGAGGAACATTAATTATATACTGTAAATCAGAAAATAATAGCTGCTTGGTGACCTTTTCTTGAAAGCCTTCCCTGTTCGGGGCCTTCTCTTTTGAATGATTATAAACTTTTTTCTTTCTTGTAAATTAACAGATTAACTTCAAATATTTATAGTTCAACTGTAGTTTCCCCAAAGAAGAGTTTGCTCCATTTAAGTTGATTGCTTTAAAAAAGAAAAATAGCAAACCCCACAAATTTTAGAAGCTGGAACCAATCACTATTTGACATGTTTTGTTTATAATTGCCTTAAATAAATAAGTCATTGTTTGTTATTAACTTTGTTTATTAGTATATGAGTAAGAATTTTGTTACTTTTATAAATATTTTAAAAGTTGTTAGCTGCAGGCTATAGCTTTGTAAAGCTAGCTTGTCCCAAAAATAAATCCTGTTAGAGGAAGAAGTTAGTTTAAAACATTTTAACGTTTTGCATGAAGCAGACCATAATGAGTATTATTAATTGTTGAGCTTCAGGACTGTTTGTATTGAAGTCACAGAAGTTTTGCAATGTTAAAGTCTGTGAATCAAATTCTTAAACCTCGTCTGTGTTTCTCTTTGTTTCACCTCCGTCGAGTCTAAAAAGACTTTTAGTTGTTTTCTGTGAAGAATTATTTAGAGACCTTGAAGGTGTTTTGATGGGCATAACAGCACAATAGGCAAAATATAAATTTACCAAACATTGTCTAACTTTTTTAATTTTTATAAAATTGCAAGGGAAACGAACACACGATGATGCAATCCAAGCAGGAATGCTTTAAACATCCTAAATTTGCAATACCTAACGGAGTAAGTCTCAGAGGATGGCTCGTAAAAGTCATGATGCAATAAAAAATTGAAAAGGAATTTGTACGAGCGGTGTAAGGGTTGTCACATCTTCTCAACACTTGCTTTGTTGTGAAAGAAAATAATTCTCCCTGGTTGAAAAGCGAGGCGTGCAACCACCTACATTCTGATGTACAGTACGTCCGTCAAAAAACGGGACAAATCACTCTCATCTCTATTTTCAGAGTGTGATGTCACTCCCATGTGTCCTGGCTAACCCACCAGCATCCATCACGTGGTGTGGACTGTGGGACAGGGGACTACAAATAGAACTAAAATTGGGCTTTTTGTAGTCTATATATATATTTGATCTATTCTAGTCGCTTATATACAGTTCATCCATTAAATCGCTCAATATTTTATGAATGAGAGTGACTCAGAAGAAGCGCAAACCTGTCTGTGGCTGGGGAGGATGCACTGGGGAGAAATCCATCCTGTCTTTTATATTTTTTAATCTTCATTGTAAAGATATACAATAAAAATAATAAAAACACAAACTGAAAACCCCATTCTCTGACCCAGCCCACCTATTACAACCAAGTAATTTTGTATGGTAAAATAAATCATTATAAAATAACAGAATGCTCCAGTCTCCATGAATTTACTCCTCCATTAAAATAAAATGATTTATTCACATTAAAACTGTTCAGGCTCAGAAATATTATCTCAAAAAGCTTCAAAGGTGTGGGAAAAAAACACCATGGAGTGATTGTGAATTTGAATTATTGTATTGTAGCACACATGTTAAGGGATATGGTTAATTTGGGAAAATAATTCATGTTTTCTTATCATCACACTTAAAATTTATATTTAACAACCTTTCATTAGTTTACTTCTTACAAATGAAAATGCTTTTTATTCAAATAAACCAAAAAGAACATAAAACTAAAATTTAGCAAATAACTATCTGCATTTAATTTTCTACGACTTAATTGTTAATAACTTTTTGTTAAGCCAAAAACATTTCAGAAATTAAAGTTTAAAGGATTAAATATGTTTAGAAATATGTTTTCAGATCTCATGTAATGAGTGGAGGATGTGGAGCTGAGACTCCCGGGATAAGCAACCTACAGGCGCCCTCTAGTGACGCCTCTGTTGTGTTCATAGAATAAACGAACAACTAAATTATAATTATAATAAAGTCTTTGTGGACAGGTTTTAAGAATGTTGCTATAAAGTCTAAAATATGGGATTCCTTACCTAAAGGTTTTATTGTTGTGTAGCTGGGAGTTCTATTTGTTATCATTAAAATCAATCACACCAGTTAAACGTCACTTCTTAGTTTTTCTATAAAATCTTTACTGGGCTAATTAAGTTGAGAAGAATGTGTAATCCAACAAATATATTTGTTTAAAAGCTTTTGACCTTCTGAAAAGCCTTCAAGATCTTTTTTTAACTCTTCATTCTGTTCTTAATTATAAAATATGAACACAGAACATGGTTTTTGATCCTGACTCCTTTCTTTTGTTTCCCTCGCCAGCATGATTTTGTGCGCCGGGAACGCTCGCCGCGCATTCTCATCGACCTCATCCAGAGGACCAAGGATGCCGTGCGTGAGCTGGACAATCTGCAGTACCGCAAGATGAAGAAGATTCTCTACCAGGAGAAGCACAACGGGCCCATGGGCGAAAGCCAGGAGGAGGAGGAGGTGGGAGGAGCAGGGTGCACTTAGTGCAAATGACAAATGATTGTGAAAGAGTTTAAGTAACAGTGAGGATAAAACTCAAAACTCTGTTGTTTTTTTACTTGAAATATTTTATTAGGGTGAGTTTGTGGCTTTTCATGGGTACTAACTATAACTAAATTGGCTTTAGTTTGTAAACAAAGATTCTTATGTAAAATAGGCACTTTCTCCAAAATATATAATCAGAGGCAGTGGTAGACATGAAGCAGAATCCTCCTTATTAAATGTTCTAATGTTTTAGTCTGCCAAATTATTAAATTCAATTAAATTCAGTTTATTTATATAGCACCAATTCACAACAAATTTGTCTCAGGGCACTTTACAGAAACATTTACATAGAAAAGCCAGTTAGTAAAGTTCTTTATCTAAAGAAGCCAGCAGACTCATTGAGTCTTCACTTCGTCACAGTCCCCCATCCTGAGCAAGCACAATGGCAACAGTGGAAAGGAAAAACTCCCTTTCAACAGGAAGAAACCTCCATCAGAACCAGGCTCGGGACACACGGCCATCTGCTTAGTCTGGCTGGGTTTGAGAGACAGAATGGCAGGTCCAGGTGTACCTGAATGACAAAAACACATGTTAAGGATAGAAAAAAAAATTACAAATAGAAAACAGGTTGAGCAAAGTAAAGACAGTAGCATATTGAAGAAATGTGGTCAGTTCATAAGTAAATAATTTAGTTTTATCTAAAAGCATGTTTGTTTTCGTTTATAAAACTAATAAACAAGCAACACATTCAACCATCATGTTGGGAGCGAAGCCTGACTTCACCTGTGGTGTGGTGTACTCTGTACACAAAGATAATAATCATATTCAGTAAATGTAATATTTGTAGGGGAATCACTTTTGAACAAAAGCCTTTGTAAATGTCAGTGACAGATTCCAAGAAAGCAACTGTTTAAAGGTTTAATCCAGTTGAGGATCTCAGAAGATTGTTTTGGATCAGGTTACGATAAAAAGATTACAAGCCAGTTGCTAATCATTTGTCCACACTGGCCCTCTAATTGACCTGAAGTTCATTAATATGGTCAATCAGTCCTTACAGCCCAACATTTCATCAATAAAAAATAAAAACAAGAACCTTCCTTGTATTGGTCCCATTAGACGAAAAGTCCTTTAGCTCAGTGTAAACTGTTCAGCATGTTTTGGATTAAATGTATTCAGTAAATTACCTCATCATCTTGTCATGAAGTTCAGCAGAAGCTTATGACATTTCAGGTTAAACAACACAACAGGAAAGTCGGGCCCACAGTACCAGGACTGGGAAACTGCCTTAGCTAACATGGCCTGAGGTTGAATGAACAGGCAGGGTCAGTCGGGAGCTGTAATGGTGTCATCCTACACCATGTGAGTCTAGCCACAGCAGCCAACAGACCCAACTGCAACAAGACACTCAGAACGTACTGCCTGGTAGGAGGATTCTGTGCAGAAGGCTCACTGAACATCATTCAGGACAAAGACTTTAGTCTTAACAGAGTTAACTTCTAATTCTAAAAGTGGAGCAGTTTATTCTCCTCGTCCACCATCAGTTTAATCAAACATCTTCTGAGTCTGATCGGCTTCTATGGACAAAATCACTGATGCAACTAACACACAAACACATTAGGAAGATGGATTACACTATGACCTAAACTATGTGCTTTAGTGACGTTTTTTACTCCTTTCAGTGAATGTTGGTTTGCACATGCATTCACGAGCACGTGTGAATGTTCTCCTGCAGGACAGTGAGGCAGCGAGCTGTAAGATGAACAGCCTGGGCAGCAACCACTCCATCCCCAGCACGTCGGTCAGCACAGGTAGCCGGAGCAGCAGTGTGAACAGCATACAGGAGGTGCTGGATGACAGCTGCCCCGACATGCAGCCCCAGGACTACAGCACCCCTCTGGACTCTACAGCGCACACCAAGAAGGTAAAGGTCCGGGGTGAGGGTGGTGGATGAGGAGTAAGGGTCTTGTCCACTAAACCAAAGCTGAAAACCATTACAAGCTGAGAGCAGTTCTCTGAAGTTCCTAAAACTCTTTAGCGACTCATCCGTTCATTCTCTAAATGAGCTCATCTTTTGCTTTTGCATTGAGGCAGTGTTTTGTCAGAACAAAAAGTATCTAATGTTCAAATCCAAACCATCAAATCGGGTCTTCTTTTACTCAGAACCTAATTCTTCTTTTAAAAAGACCGCCTTCACAGCAACTTTTCATATCGCCCTGCTCAGAGAAAACTAACAAACACCGGCCCGTGTCCAAATTCACTGAGAGCTCAACTCTGACTTGCATTTTCTTGATATTGCAATAAGTAAACCAAGCAGTTTGTTTGTACACAACACGTAAAACTGTTCACAAATGTAGCACAGTAGCTGCTTCGTGGTTTATTTTTCGTAGTCTCGCTCTATCGCGGTTTTTCAAAATAAGATTGGCCATGACGCACAATTGGCTGATTGATGGATGAGACGCACGATTGGCTTGGAATTTTCATTAAAAATAAATTATTTAAAATGATTTAGCACCTGCTGCAACTTTGTGCAGCCCACGCTGCAGGATAAGCTTCCTGCTGCAGCTGATCAGCTGATCTCCGTGCAGAGCGGATAAGTGGGCGTGGCCAAGAAGGCTTGCAGGTGACAGAGCAGCGGAGGCAGAGAGAGAGAAATCATGACATTCTGTGCTCTTTTAGAGCGTTTAGAAACATTGTTTAGAATATTGCAAGAGTGTGGGACGGGTTTCAAACACCTTAATATAATATATAAATAAATAAATACTAAAATAAACTACTACGGTATTTACTACTTGTAATGCTATCCCTACTGCACAGTTTTTCACTTATCGCGGGGCTTCAGGGTACGAATACCCCGCGATAAACGAGGGACTACTGTATTTGTATTACAACCTCATCCTCTCCGAGGCGTTGAATTAACACGTTGTTTTTAATGAAAAAGGAAACTAGTCTCTGCAAACATCCTCCGGTTTCTCTCACTGTTTTCACAAGTGTGTGTAATCCCCTCCCCACTGAAACCATGGAAACCAGTGACACACTCTTCACTTTCGAGATCATTTCAAGTTCTTCACTGGCATTGTTCACACTTGGAGAACAAAGGCTGCGCATGCATGTCAACAGGCCGTGCACAAGCATCTGTCGTCGTGCACAGGTCAACACTGACGTTCTCAAAGAACATCTAGCATAACTTAAATTTCAGCAAGTAGAGGGCTGTACTTCTGTCACTTCTTTTTTCAGCTGCTCTTTGTGTTTTGACAGCGCATGAATAAGGGCGTCACTTAATGAGCAGACGGACAATCTGTTGATCTGAGTTTAGGAGCGGAACAGTTTTCAGACGCTGATGAGGTTCCCTGCTCACACTGCTTTGGAGGGGTCAAGCGTTTGTATTTTATCTTGTTTCATCAGGCTGAAGATGACACAATTTTGGCAAATATTTCATTAGAATTTCTGAAGTGGGAATTTAAGTCAGTGGGAATTTTTTTTGTATTCATGAAATCATAATTGTGGTGAAGAAAACGGGTTATACACTCAACACACGGTCATGTTCTCATTCAATTTGCACTACTTCTCATATTTGCACTACTGTTTGTATTACATTACTGTCTATAGTCACACTACTGTTTACATCTACATTTACACTACTTTTTATATCCAAACTACTGCTGATTTACATATTATTTTTACTAGCCTTAATGCATGTCACTTTACCTCTATATCAATATCAAAAAAAGTGAGGGCAGCACGGTGGCACAACTGGTAGAGCTGCTGCCTCTCAGCAAGCAGGTCCCCGGTTCAAATCCCGGTCCGGGGGCCTTTCTGGGTGGAGTTTGCATGTTCTCTCCGTGCATGTGTGGGTTTTCTCCGGGTGCTCCGGTTTCCTCCCACAGTCCAAAAACATGCATGTTAGGCTGATTGGTAACTCTAAATTGACCCTGGGTGTGAGTGAGACAGGTCCCTCTTGTAAATGAGTCCCCGTGGCTCAACGAGGCTAGCCTGTATAAATAAAGGTTGAATGAAAATACCTCATACATATACTGTGTACATAAACTTCATATGCTGCTTTGTCACTTTATTACAAATGTCAATGTCAGAACCTTCATTTTATTTTATAGATGTACTTTTTATACTACTATGCTAAAACTCAGGACAGTATCACATTTCATTTTATGCTTATGTTTATTAAATGTTTTAATGTTTAAATGGTTATTGTTGCACAGGGGGTCTGAGAGAAATGTAATTTCAATCCTGTGTATGTCCTGTACTGTACATATCGCGGTTTTCACAATAAAGTTGACTTTGACTTTGAAAGTCTTCTGGTATACTAAAATGTGTAACTAATTCTTCAGTAGGAAAGTTTTTCCCATTTTTTTTTTGTTATATCAGTTGTTTTGAAAAAGTGACTGAAATAGTTTCTTATTTCATTTTTTTTTTTACTCAGGACCATCAGTATAACTGGGATGATGGGATTCACAGAGACCACCGACCAGAACTAAGACCGTCCTCCTCTGACCGAGGCAGCCAGGCACAAAACTACAAAAACCAGGGCCGCTTCGCCACCATAAAGTCTGCATCACTGGTAAGTTTAAATCACTACAGTTACTCTTTATGTCCCCAGGTTAACGTGCCACTGAGATTAAAAATCATTTCGAGACAAGAAGGCAGCAAAACATACAACGAATATAACACAACTGGTATTCAGCAGATAAAAGAACAAACAAGACATGAGCTAAAATCAGATTAGCAACATTATTAAAAGTAGTCACACGAGTCTCTCTCCTTTAAAATGAATTTAAACTTCCTCATGGTGTAACCACTTCTGACAATTTCAAGTCATTTTAAGCCCAAACTTATTACAATTATTATTAGTACTGTACAACTTTACAATAAGGGTACCTTTATAAATAATTAATTAATCTGGTATAAAGGATTTATTTGTGAGTTTGTAAACGCTATTGAGCATTAATAATCATTTAGAAAATGGGTTCAAACACTGTTCATACAATAAAATAGGCTTAAGTGCTGTATTTGATTCATTCTGGTCAATTTATTTTATTTATTGCTAATTGAGCAACTTACTTTTATAGCTCAATAAACTTAATGCCAAAACAAACTTTGTATCTACAAAAAGCTTACATGCAGGTGACTTACTGAGAGCTGTTGCCTCTCAACGAAATGGTCGCCAGATCAAATCTTGACTACAGTATACTGTATGGGCCTTTCTGGGTGGAGTTTGCATGTTCTCTCCGTGCATGCATGGGTTTTCTCTGGGTATTCCAGTTTTCTCAGTCCAAAAATGTGCATGTTAGGCTGATTGGTAACTCTAAATTGTTCAGAGGTGAGAACGTGAATGGTTGTTTGTTTTTATGTATCCCTGTGATGGAGTGGAGACCTGTCCAGGGTGTCTCCTTCCTCTCACACAGTGACCACTGGATATGGGCACCAGTGACCCCCCATGACCTGGAAAGGAAGAAGCAAGTAAAGATAAATATTTGCTCACCATTTAGCAAGAACTTAGTCAGTATAGTCCTTTTTCACTTATTTGTCACGGCTGCTTATTATGTTTTAGTCCTTGAAGCCTAATTAATTACTGCATTATTACCTATGTAGTAGTAGTAAATTGAAAGGGTACCCTTAATAAGATAAGATATTGATCCCACAGGAAATTGTTGTGACAGTTTCAGTACAAAGGATCATACTCGAGGAATTACACAAGATTTAAAACTAAGAGAATATAAAAAAAAACAACATAGAATATAAAAAATACCAACAGTTAAGGTTCAAACCAGGTCAGGTGCAGACAGAAATGTTAATTTATTGTAGTGCATGATTCATTTTATTGCCCTATGTGTAGAAAGGAGGAGGAGTTGAAAAGTTTAATATAAAGGACTTCCTGTGTCGATTGTCTCAGTCTACGACTGAAGGTGCTGCAGTGAGAGTCCAGCGTGTCATGCAGGGGGGGTGACGTGATGTTCAGGATCTGGAGCAGTTTCCTCAGCATCCTCTGCTCAGACACCTCTGTCAGATACTGCAGTACTACTTTAATGGAAAGTAGTGCCAAATTATTTTTTAGATGTTTCCTTTGGAGATTCTAAGAAGGTCTGAAGGGGTTTTAGGATCTAGTTTGGGTGGTTTTCACCTCTTGGGTTATTATTTCTGCAGCCATGATCTCAAGAGTGTTTACTCTGTTGTTTATGAAGGCACAGCGTGGCTTTTTTAAAACTTGTTTCTGTCTGTTAGGACGTATCTGTGGGTGTTTGGGTTAATAATCAAATCAGAACTTGTCCTCAAAAGAGCAGTCTCACGTTTCAAAACACGGAAACAAAAGCAGATCGGGTCACGAACACATTTTCCACTTATTCAGTGTTTATTCTGTTGTTTATCTCTCCATCAGTATTTTTGTCTGGGTCTTTTACTTTCATCTGGATCTTTGTCTCTTTTATACTTTCAGTTCTTTATCTGCCACTGATTCTCTTTTCCACAGTTCTTTGTGTTATTTGCCTCCCTCTCTTTGTTTTCTCCTCTTGCACTACACCTCTCGTTACTGCACCCCTCCTTCCCATCTTTATTTCTTCCCTCCTGCATTTGTTCAAACATCACTCTCAGATGTGACTCAATATTCTGATATAAAGGGAGGTGGAATGCCACCTTGCTTTTCTTTCCATGCCTCTCTCTCTCCCTCCCTGTCTGTTGTCATGGAAACCAGCTCTAGTAACTATAAAGTAGTTGTGGTGTTGCGTGAAAGCGCGCGCGTGTGTGTGTATTTGCCCATCCATGACCCACTGGTTTAAATTCTGCCGTCAGGTCTTAAACCAGACATCAGACGGCGCGAGCGTGTTTACGTGCACGCGCGTCTTTCACACCGTCCTTGACCAGAACACAAGCCGGCGATGATTCAAGTCCAAGTGCTTTGTTCTTCAGCGTTACACTTTCAGATCTTCTTCCTGCATTTCATCTTCTTTAACTCGCAGTAACGTGCACGGTAATCTGTGTAAATCCATCGTGACGTCTCGTTTTTCAAAAGTTCGAGAGCTGGAAACTGAGACGTGCCACTTTGAAATAAAGTCGTCTGTCATAGTCAAGTGTAAGGTGGTTGAGGAAAACAAATTGTTGTTTTTTACCGTTTAAATCAACTTTATTTTGTCAGCCATTTTTAATATGTTACACTACAGTACTGTATAGGGAAACGAGCATTTCTCCACATCCAGTCAAGAGACTTTTGTATATAACTCTGTTTCTTCCGTTCTCAACACAAAACATACAATGCCTGTTATTTTATTAGTAAAAAGAATTGAATGCTCAGAAAACAAGTATTCATGTTTTGTTTCCTCTAAATCTTTATCAACTGCCTCTTTTGTTTTCATTCTAATAAATGCTAGTTTCAACCCAACAATCCCACTTATATTATGGGTTCCTTATACAGTGCTGGGGATTAGAGCTATGATTAAAAACACCGATGCCTGCTCAGTGGCTCCCACTGTGTAATCGAAGCAGTTCGTCTTAAAATAAGGCAGCATGCTGTAAAGCTCAGTATCTGTAGCGCCACAGTGCCAGTTCTGCCCGCCGGCGCTGAAAGAGATGACATCATCTTTTTTCCTGAGCGCAGACGTCCTCGACTCGCCGAGACTGAAAACAGGTAGACAAAGGGAAAGAGTGAGAGATGAACAGGAGGGTGGTGAGGCAGCTCCAGATGGTGAGAAGAGACCGATGGCTCCAAAAGTGAGAAAACAAAGTGGATAAAAGACACAAATAATTTCATTCCGTCTCAGAGAAGAAGAATGCAAGTTTGTACTATAAAAATTGTCCAGTAGTATTTAATAATAATAATTTCAAAAGATTAATTTAGTTTATTTCAGGAGGTGTGGAAGAGTAAAATCAGTAAAACGTGTGTGGGGATTGTAAATAGTTAAAACGGCACAGAGGACTTCCAAGACAGATGATCAGGAAGGAGAAGAGATTAACGGGTGACAAAAGAGCAGAGCTGATTGAGAATGTAGACGTATACAAAATCTGCCACACTGAGGCATTAATTATTAAGTTTAATCCAAAAGAGAAGTGTAAAAATAATGTATTAAAATATTTGAGGAGGGCAAGGAATCTGTAGAAAGATGGATGCAAGGTGACAGATGTGAGACAGATGTGAGACATGCAGAGCTCAGAGGTTATAGGTTTGGTTAAGTCACACACTGATCAACATTAATCAGTTTGGAGCGGCTGTGGCTGAGTGGTTAGAGCAGTTGTCCTCCAATGCAAGAGTTGGGGGGTTCGAATCCACCAGCAGTCACATGTCGAAGTGTCCCTGGGCAAGGCACTGAACCCCTCATTGCCTCTGATGTGTGTCCCATCAGTGTATGAATGGGATTTAAAAAAGCACTGATTAGTCTCCTTGGAGTGATTTGTTGAATTAACTTTATAGATGTAGTAGAGTGCTGTATGAATGGGTAAATAAGGACACAGGTTGTAGTGTAAAGCACTTTGAGTGTCTTTATAAGATAGAAAGGTGCTATAAGTACAGTCCATTAACATTAAGAAACAGCAAACCTGTATTTTTTTTTTACATAATTTGTTACTTTAAGCTGCATGTTGAAACCTGACAGTCTGCGTTCCTGCGGCTGAATCCACTAAAACAAATTAAAACACGTACAGGTTCGCCAGCCAGCTCTTTTAGCAACTATTTAAACTCATTAGTTAGAGCCATACACTGAACTGACATCTTCTATAGAGTTGTTTTGTACATAAAAGTTCAAAGTAGAATTCAAAAGACTAATTTTACAGATAAATCTGAGGCTGAACACTGAGAACACGGAGCCCTCCATGACTTGTGCACTTACAGGAAAACCGTGGTCTTTGGAGGCTCTTTGCTTCCTGCTTTCAGCCAGATGACTTCACCACATGTCACTCACTGCACATCTGTAGCAAGCAACCTCCACTCTAGTGGTTTTTTTTATTTTTTTTATCTTTGATTTAAATAATTCCAGGCTCTTCTGAGGAAAGACTATTTAAATCACTAATAAACAAACAAACTCTATAAACCTTGTATTTTATGACACAATGAGTTAAATATTTGTCAATCACTTGATTGTTTACAGAGGAGTGGATATTCACTCACACCAAACACCAGTAAACACAAACTGTCAACAAAAAGTTGAACTGTGTGATCCTATGCCAGGGGGGTGTCAAACCCATTTATAAAAGGGGGCCGAAATTAAAACCTTTTTCAAACTAAGGGCCAATTTCAGAATCTACACTAACTCAAGTTAGATACCCAACATCTTTTCTTGGTTGCAAGTTCCTCAACGAGTTTGATTGGTCTCATTTGATGTTCCCTGCTTCACTTTTCACATCATAATCAAAGATTACTGAAACAATTCAAGTGATAAAAGTAAGTTTAACGTATCATCTTGGGGGCCAGATAAGATGTCAACAAGGGCCACATGTCAGAGTCAGAGAGTCTTTATTGTCATTTGCACCGCATGTAGTACATGTAATGAAATGAGATTATGTACACAGGGTCCCAGTTACATCCAACAACAAAATGTAAGAGAAAAACAGTAATAACATCTAGGATATGAACTAAGAAAAACATCCAACTAGAAATACACTAAGCCCTAGAGTAATAGAAAAACATCATTACAAACAGCAGCACGAACATGAGTCTTTATGAGCAGATGGTCACAGATGAACACAGCAACAAGAAAACAGATCAGCATCAGCATGATGTGATATTTTGCAGTGATTATTCTTATTATTTATTTATTCATGAGTCTAACAGCCTCAGGGTAGAAGCTGTTCCTCAGTCTAGTGGTTCTACATTTGATGCTCCTCAACCTCCGTCCTGAGGGGAGTGGGGCAAAGAGTGTGTGTGCTGGGTGAGTGGGGTCTTTCATGATGCAGGTGGCTCTTTTCCTGCATCTGGAGGTGTAAATGTCTGTGATGGTGGGGAGACTGACTCCAACAGACTTCTGTGCAGCCTTCACCACTCTCTGCAGAGCTTTTCTTTCTGCAACTGTGCAGCCTCCATGCCACACGTTGATGCTGGAGCACAGGATGCTCTCCACTGCACACCTGTAGAAGGAGGTGAGGACTGGGCTGCTCAGACCAGCTCGTCTCAGCCGTCTGAGGAAGTAGAGTCTCTGATGACCTTTCTTGATCAGGCTGGTGGTGTTGTTGCTCCAGCTGAGATTATCATTCAAGTGTACCCCCAAGTATTTGTAGCTGGAGACCACTTCCACCACTGATCCACCCAGTGGTGTAGTCTACATTTTTGTAGTGGGCATACCGTGCATAGTACACTGGTTAGTAAAGTGTAACCGTCAATTTATTTTGATTTTAAAGGTATTGTGACATGATTTTGTAAATTTGAATATTTGTCAGAAGATATATATCTTATATCATTAAGCTCTGGTCGTTTTTGCATAATAAATTATAAATATATTAAATTTTTATTCCAAGTTATGGTAGTTTTTTTCTCTGGGATACGCCCCTAAAAATCTGCGCATTTCCGCAAAATGTCATCTTGACGTGACAACGGGAAGGCACGCTCCAACGTGCATTTAAATAATAATGGTGGAGCATGTCCTATCGCGTCTGAGATATCATTTTGAGACAGTAAATCTTCCAAAACTCTCATTAATAAACCCTCCCTGAATAAAAAAATTACAGATGTTACCTGATGGCGCAGACATAATTTAAAAATGCATACATAGCAACGTGTTTGCTCCGGGCTCTCGGCTAATATTTTTAGAAGCTATCTTGGCTAACAAGAGTCCCTGACACCGGTCACGTCTGAGATATATCATTTTAAGACAGTAAATCATCCAAAACTCTCATTAATATCCCTCCCCGAATAAAAAGAATTACCTGATCGGCAGACATAATTTAAAAATACATCATTAGCAACGTGTTTGCTCCGGGCACTCGGCTAATGTTTGTTAGCTGCTATGTCGGCTTATTACCGGTTGCGTCCGCGATATATCATTTTAAGACAGTAAATCATCCAAAACTCTCATTAATATCCCTCCCCGAATAAAAAGAATTACCTGATCGGCAGACATAATTTAAAAATACATCATTAGCAACGTGTTTGCTCCGGGCACTCGGCTAATGTTTGTTAGCTGCTATGTCGGCTTATTACCGGTTGCGTCAGCGATATATCATTTTAAGACAGTAAATCATCCAAAACTCTCATTAATATCCCTCCCCGAATAGAAGGAAACTACAGATGTTACCTGATGGCGCAGACATAATTTAAAAATACATCATTAGCAACGTGTTTGCTCCGGGCACTCGGCTAATGTTTGTTAGCTGCTATGTCGGCTTATTACCGGTTGCGTCAGCGATATATCATTTTAAGACAGTAAATCATCCAAAACTCTCATTAATATCCCTCCCCGAATAGAAGGAAACTACAGATGTTACCTGATGGTGCAGACATAATTTAAAAATACATCATTAGCAACGTGGCCTGTGTTAGCTATCTGATTCGGCTAGCTTGTTAGCAGCGAACAAACATAATCTGCCGTGATAATTGGCTTTATACACTCAAAGTGTATAAAGTAAAACAACATGAACTCACGTAAAATAAATAGTTTATACAGGAACCCCTCGAGTTACGTCAGGGATAGGGACCTACGTGTGTGACTTAGGTCGATGTTGTCGTACCTCGCGGACCAAAAACACATGCCTATCGTAGGTCCGCGTTTCTGACATAGGTCGCGGTTATACCGCTAACGGAGCGCCGCACACATATTTAATGGCATGAGACTGAACAAGCAGACATACTAAGGCCATAAACACGCACAGAACTGCACAATAAATAAAAAATATAATGTCTTACTTTGAGCCGGTGGCCCCGACTGCCAGGCGGACATTTGCGGCGAGCTCCCGGCCGCAGATGGATCCTCCGCGGCATGTCGGCTCGGTGTCTTCGCCTGTGTTAGCTGCTTTGTTAGCTGCTGTCGTTAGCATGTCGGGCGGCGTTGTGGCCGCCGATCGCGGGGCGATCCGCGGCTGCTCCTCCGGACCTGAGACGTCCACAGAGTTGACCGAGTGTTTCCAGCTCATTTATCCGTATGAGGCAACCCTGATCGGGCACACGGAGCCAGCTGACAGTAGCCTCCGGAGCTCCATTGCAGTACAGTTGTAAAATGGCGACCGGAAGTGGCGAGCGGAAACCGGAAGTTGCGTAAATACGATTAATTTCTTATCAAAACGTAAAATTAATAATTATACTTTATTTATAAAGCCATTTAAAACAACCACAGCTGCAACAAAGTGCTATACACATGAAATTAATAACTTTTAAACACAAAAAAAAAAAAAAAAAAATTTTTTTTTTTTTTTTTAATCATATTTTTATTAAATATGATAAAATCGTAAGTCTGAGTTGCCGTAGGTCGCAGGTGTCGTACCTCGAGGGTTACCTCACGTTGATGTGGGTCATGACCAGTTTTTCGAAGCATTTGGCCCCCGGGACTTAAGTTTGACACATGTCCTATAAGCTGTGAAGACACTAACAAGTTGGCAACAGCCGTTAACAGTTATCAGTTCAGGCCAGGTCCAGCTGCAAAATAAGCAACAACAAAAAAAATTATGTTGAGCTGCTCAGTTCCCACTGGTCTCTCCGCCCCACCACCCCTCAACCTGAATATGATCTCCTTTCCAGTCCCTGAGCCGTGTGTGAAAGAGGCCATCACATGACGAGACTTGGCCCTTTGTGGCACTGAAGCAAGTGACAAGGATTGGGAGGCTCTTTTACAGTAGGGGTATTGATTCAACACAGATTAGGTGGGGGGTTGGGGGGTCTCAACGTCCCACTGGTCTCTCCGCCCCACCACCCCTCAACCTGAATATGATCTCCTTTCCAGTCCCTGAGCCGTGTGTGAAAGAGGCCATCACATGACGAGACTTGGCCCTTTGTGGCACTGAAGCAAGTGACAAGGATTGGGAGGCTCTTTTACAGTAGGGGTATTGATTCAACACAGATTAGGTGGGGGGTTGGGGGGTCTCAACGTCCAACAGGTTCACTCCCCTCCATCTCAACTTTTCCTGACGTTGCTCTGTTTTGGCTGCCCCCCTCCCCCCATCCCCTTAAATTTTTGTACTTTTTTACTCTGTCATTTTCCATCTGCTTTTTCTTCTTTGCCACGACCCTCCCTCCCTTCATCTTTCAGCCTGATCTTCATCCATCCATCCATCCAGCCAGCCCCCACCACCCCGCCTCACTCCAACTTCTCTCACTCTTTCTCAATGAGGTATTCATGTGACCCACCTGCTGTCCGCCGCTTAGCGTTGGCCTCACTAAAGAGCCGCTCTGTGCTCTTGTTGGCCTGCGGAGTCAGCCTGCCTCATTCACAGTTCACACGTCTGCCTCGGCCGTTGCATGCCTAGGGCGCGAAAAGAAGGGGGTCTTGGTATTTTGTATAGGGGGTGGGGGGTCAGTGGGGGTCTCCGGGTTGCATCGGAGCTCTGGCGGGGTTCTGTTGGGCATAGGATGCTGACAAGGTTCCTGGATGCTGGTGCAACTGGCTAAAGTCTCCATCATGTTTGGCCTGAAGAGTTCAGGGGGAAGTTATGAGAAGATGAGGAGTGAATACTATTTGGACCCGGAGAACCCCTTCTGCCCTCAGGTTGGTGGGTCAGGAATAGGTTTGGATTGAAATGCACAGGTGTTGAAGAAAGTAATTTGATGCATCTGTTTCTATTTTAATCTAAAATTGGTTTAATAGCAGCTTTTATAGTTGGTGTTTGTGCAACTGCTTGACTCAGGAACATTTTCTGCTCCCAGATCTGGGGAGAGAATATAAATCCAAGTGTCAGATAAAAGAGCTTTTGTTGGGCTATGCTCATGAATTTTCAAGTAGTTTTTAACTGGCTTATAAATTAACAGTAACTGACGAGAGCTGCACAGTGTTTGAAAAACGTAACAGTAATATTGTTATTAAAAACTGCATTGACGATATCAGTTGCAATAAACCCACATTTCCTTACTTTCTTTTCTGACATCACTATTCTATAAGCAGGTGTGGGAATATAGGTCAGTGAGAGGCTGCTGGATTGACTAAATACATTAGCATGCAGAACATGAATGCATCATACTTTGAATATACAGTAATAACCTATGATTTATTGTAATATGGATGTTGTGCTCACTGATTTTACAATGACAGTAAGTTTTGATATAAAGTGCAGCCCTACTGACAACAAATAAAATGTTAGATTTTGATCACCATACCCTAGATCAAGCGTCTGCAACCTTTATGATCAAAAGAGCCATTTTTACAACTTCACTTACAAAATTAAATATATCCAGAGCCTCAACAACCTGTTACAACTGTGATTATCAACTGGACCATGGACCACTGTAGGTTTTTTTGTAGGAGACTTTTGTGGCCAGTAGTGATGACATTATAAAGCTAAAATGTTATTATAAAGCTAAAATATTATTATAAAGCTAAAAATATTTAATTATTTTTAACATTTATTGATATTTTTTACAATTTAATACAAATGAAAAGACCCGATTCTCGTAACGGTGGTGGTGGTGGAGGGTAGAATGAACTGTGCAGACCTATGTGAATTTTTTGTGTGGAAAAAACAATTAGGTATAGAAATAAAGCACAAAAAAAAAGTTAATGAGTATTTGCAAAAGAAATGACAGGAAAACAGCTAAAACTAGTACTGTATTTTTTGTTGTTGTTTGTATAACAACCAATAAAATTCAGTTGTATGTCAGTTTTGGTCAAAGCTTGAAAGAGCCGCTGCAGAGGGACCAAAGAGCCACAGGTTGCAGACCCCTGCCCTAGATAAAATAATTTAATCAAAGCTTGCTGATAAACGTTGATGTACAGTATATGCATATGCTTTGTTAACCTTTACTTCAGATAAGTTTAATGCTCAGCTCAAAATTCAAATATTGTGTTCACATCCAATGTGATCTTTCTCCACAGGTGACCAAACAGATCCATGAGCACGAGCAGGAGAGTGAGCTGCGGGAGCAGATGTCGGGCTACAAGCGCATGCGACGGCAGCACCAGAAGCAGCTGATCGCCCTGGAGAACAAGCTAAAGGCCGAGATGGACGAGCACCGGCTCAAACTGCAGAAGGAGGTAGAGACGCAGGCCAACAACGCCTACATCGACCTGGAGAAGCTGGCCAAACGCCATGCCGGGCTAACTGAGAAGGAGGTGGGATTCGTCCTGAAAATACAATCATTCTGAAGTTATTTTACAGATGATTAACTTGACATGTACCTGGCAACAATTGACATAAGTAGACGTGATATTGTCTCATACAGAATCTACTGTTAAAAAAAAAAAAAGTATTTAGAAGACCTTTACACACTGCTGCCACCCAATGATGTATATGATAAAGCACAGGAGCAGAACGGAGTCCCAGACTGGTAGACGCTGAAAAACAAGCTTCTTATCTCCAGTTTGCACAGAGTGTGTCCAGACAGCTAGAAAGATAGTACTTTTGTATAATCTGTTCATAAAGACAAGTGTGTGTGCCTAAACAGTCAAACTAACTCATAAATCAAAAAGGCGTTCAATTCAAGATCAACTGGACTTTATTTGTAACAGAAGACGTTTCTTCTCGGATGAGAAGCGAAACGTCTTCTGTTACAAATAAAGTCCAGTTGATCTTGAATTGAACGCCTTTTTGATTTATCATGTCCTGGACGACTGAGAATCTTCACCAGCAAACTAACTCATAGTTCAAGTTAGTGGCACGCAGGCAGCGTTAAAAATATTGTAGTTTTAACTTGATGTTTTCTGTTTTTATCCAAACAAGTACCCATCATCTTTAGTTGCGTAATTTTTGCTTAAGTAAAGCAAATTTTAAAAGGGGGGATCCAACTATATGATGGAGCTTTAGAGCCATGCTAAAAAAAAAAAAATTAAGCTATAAAATTACAAGAATGAAGTTGTAGTATTAGGAGAATAAAGTTGAATAAAGTCTTGATATTACAAGAATAAAGTTGTACAAGACTTTTTGCAGCTCTTGTTTATTTTATTTTATTTTTCCACAAGTCAGATCCAGACGCGACCTGTCAATCAATCCAGTAGACCAATCTGAAGCTAAATGCTCTTTGCCTGCAGAGCTGCTGCAGCCCATCAGAGCATACCACCTTACTGCACGCAAGTTCAAAGTCCTGATGCTGATAATAATCTGATGTGCTAACATATTGGTATTGGTTTTACCAAAGTATAACTTAACAAGAAGCTCAACATTCTTCATTTTACCACAGTTAAAATGGTAAACCTGCTTTATTGTGTAGGAGTTTGGATAATATTACGACTCATTTGGCTTCGGATTGGTCATTTGCTGACACGCCTACTGGATTGATTGACAGGTCACATCATGGATCTGACTTGTGGAAAAACATAAACAAGAGCTGAAAAAAAATCTCATACCACTTTATTCTTGTAATATTAAGACTTTATTCTCGTAAGTTTATGACTTAATTTTTTTTTCTTAGCATGGCCCTAAAGCTCTGTCGTACAACTAGACCTGTATAATGGTTTTAGTTTATTTAAATTTTCTTGACCATAGTTTAAAAGTAAAGATATACAGGGTGTGTGATACAATGGAACTATCTCATCTGAAAAGCAGAAGCGTCAAAAGCATGTTTAGATTTGGATTATATCTTAAAGCTTGTTTTATTAT
>JBBPBX010023543.1:0-40446 GCA_038048925.1 Garcialebias charrua | reverse complement strand
TTTATAAGACTGAGCTGAACCCAGCACCTCAGACTGAGGAAGTCTTTCGGACGAAAGACGAAACGTTTCTACAATTTTTTGCTTTGTTTTGTTTTTTTGTTTTTTTGAATGTCCAGAGGACCAGACTTAGCTTTTTTAGAGCTCCATGAAGCGTTTGGACTCTCCATTTGGACAGAGCAGCTGCAGCTGAAGCTCTGATTCACAACAACACAACAGCTCTGCTGCTGTGAGGCTCCAGCACTAACCACTGAGCCCCCGTGCTGTTTGTGGTTTGTTCCACATGTTTTCTTCATGAACAGTTTCATGTGTGCAGACTGAACTGAAATGACCATTTGTGTTCTCCACGTGTTTCAATATCATTTGCAGCCATGTTTGATTTTGTCATGTCATAATAAACTGGGTGGTGGTGATTAGAGCAGGTGCACCTCCAGTCTTGCTATGTGGACTTTACATGTTCTCCCCGTGCACACAATACTTTTCTTCTGCACAACAAAAACATGCATGTTAGGCTCATTGTAACTAAACTGTCCCGAGGTGTGAGTGAGAGACTGGTAGGTTGTCTCTGTGTCTCTGTGATGGACTGGAGACATGTCCAGGTGTCCCCCACCTCTCACACAGTGACTGCTGGAGACTGACACCAGCTCCTTCTGTGGACTCATTTCAATTTACTCAACTTTAAAACTTTTATGTTGAAGAATCCAAATATTTCTGTTAGAAGAAAAAAATTGTCTGACTTTATTGACAAAATATCTTCAGACATATTTTTAGAAAATCATTGTTTATTTTTTTTAATTTGTTTGATTTAAATAAACTACTTTGCTTCCTACAATTCTTTTTTTAATTAAAACATTCTTTAAGTGTAGCGAATTCATAAATATTTGTTTTCTTCTGAAGTTGTCGTTGAGGTTGATTGTGAGCGTTTGTCTCCCTCTGCTGGTGAATTGATGCATGACGTCACCTGACAAATTTATGTTGGATCATTTTTCAAAATAAGACTTCATAAGACAATCATAACTAAATGTTATTAAGAGACAATAAATAATAAAAAGAGCCCCGTGTTAAATGTCCAAAGTGTTCTGACTCACAGGTTGTAGTCGAGTCTGTAGGAACAATGTCTGTCAGTAAAATATCATAATAAAAACCTTTTCACTCATTCAGTTCTTTGATTAGAGCACTATTGGTGAACCTAAATGCAACCTACTCATCTCTGTTTGGACAGGTATGTCCCAGAGGACAATGTCCCTCTCTGTTTGGACAGGTATGTCCCAGAGGACAATGTCCCTCTCTGTTTGGACAGGCATGTCCCAGAGGATGGTGACATCATTATTTTCTATTACAGTTTGGGGCTTGTACCATTAGTCTTTTATTTTGATGTTGACTTCCTGTCAGTCTGTATCAGTGATAGTCAAAATGTCCATATGGGTCGGGCTCCCGTGTCCATGTTCTTCTGCTTGTCTCTTTTGTCTTTTAATAACATTAGAGCTGCAACTAGTGACTGAAGTCAAAACAAATGTAAACAAAATGTAACGTTCTGCTGAGATTTGAAACATAATTTTTATAACTAAAACTCAGACAGTAATGAATATTTGCACATTCTTTATTGACACATTATTGTTGTTTTCAGCACAACTAAAAAGACAAGATTTGTAAACTTTAAAATGTGAACATTAAATGAAGCCGTGTGACAAAACAATGTAACTCAACAAATATTGAAAAATATATATTGTCATACAATCAACTTCCAGACTCAGGTTACTGATTGAATCATGACTCTTGATGACCTTCTGTGTCGTCTTTGTATCATTAGGTCCGAGATGGTTTAGAAGCAGGGCAGCCGGCTCAGGACCGGAAGGTCCCGGGTTCGATCCCCGGTCACTGCATACCTTGTTGTGTCCCTGGGCAAGACACTTAACCCCGAGTTGCTCCCGGTAGGACTGGCTGGCACCTTGCATGGCAGCCTACCGTTATCGGTGTATGAATGGGTGGATGGCTGGTACTGTGAAGCGCTTTGGGGCCCCTCATAGGGGGCTGGAAAGCGTTATTTAAGTAAGCTCCATTTACCATTAGAAAGGACAGTTATAGACATAATGTTTTAAAGTAGAAATATGAATGTTCATTTTATTGATTTGTATATTTTTATGAATATACCATAACAGTGTCTGACACCTGAGAAGATAAACTCAAATAAAAATAAAAAAACACTGTTGAAATGCAAAGAGTGAACTTTATTATTCTAGAATATGTTTAAAGAAAGTGTCTTTCAGAAGATTTCACTGAGAAAATTTCTATTAAAAATCAATTTGGGGGAGTGGTGGCGCAGTGTTAGACGGTGGGCCTGTGATCGGAAGATCGCTGGGAAAAGGTGAAACACCCACACCTGCCTCCACCCTCATTCGCCCCACTGGGCCCCTGAGCAAGGCCCTTAACTCCCACCATCTGCTCCCTAACAAGTCTCTCTTGAAAATGAGTTCTCATGGCTCAATGAGACCACCTGGATAAATAAAGGGTGAATGAAAAAAAAGTTATTGAACCCTGAGTTTCAGTGATTTGAAGAGTTTAAATCACACTTCTTTGATTAAATAATAATCCTTCTTAAACTACATCAGATGGGTCTAAATTCAGTGAAATATTGACAAGTTGCCATGGGAACACAGAAAATGAAGGATGTAGAGCTGAAGAGCAGCTCAGTTCGAGCTCTTATTTTGAAGAGCAGCAGCTAACGGAAGTGATGTTCCCCCAGCACCGGAAGTTGCTCAGTTCTGACGTCAGTGTTTGTTGTTCTGCTCCGTAGCTACGAGCTGAAGGCCTTTTCTCTCGACTGCTGCTCAAATGAGTTGAAGTGAACGTTAAATTGAGCTGTAACATCTGTAAATGTTGCTGACCGGAAGTTAACAGATGTGGAGACAGCGGCTCAAACAGCTGGAAGCAGAGGAAGAAGAAAAGTCTGAGGATTTTGGAAGTAGAGCTGCAGCTCAGGAACAAACGGAGCAAGACACATGTTAGATGCTGTTTTCAGTCCCAACCATCAACTGCATCTTTTAGGTTTGTGTCTTTATTCTTTCTCTCGAGTGACTTTGTTACAAGTTAGTAGCAGTTTTCTGGAAGATAAAGGAGTTACTTCTTACTCTCTGTGCTGATCCGAAACAAACAAAGAGTGAACGACTCAAGTGAACCGAGTTACTTTAGTGATTCATTAGACTGACTCAGATCCATAAAGTGAACCGAGTTACTTTAGTGACTCATTAGACTGACCCAGATCCATAAAGTGAACCGAGTTACTTTAGTGACTCATTAGACTGACCCAGATCCATAAAGTGAACCGGTTACTTTAGTGACTCATTAGACTGACTCAGATCCATAAAGTGAACCGGGTTACTTTAGTGACTCATTAGACTGACCAGATCCATAAAGTGAACCGAGTTACTTTAGTGACTCATTAGACTGACTCAGATCCATAAAGTGAACCGGTTACTTTAGTGACTCATTAGACTGACTCAGATCCATAAAGTGAACCGGGTTACTTTAGTGACTCATTAGACTGACCCAGATCCATAAAGTGAACCGGGTTACTTTAGTGACTCATTAGACTGACCCAGATCCATAAAGTGAACCGGGTTACTTTAGTGACTCATTAGACTGACTCAGATCCATAAAGTGAACCGGGTTACTTTAGTGACTCATTAGACTGACCCAGATCCATAAAGTGAACCGGGTTACTTTAGTGACTCATTAGACTGACTCAGATCCATAAAGTGAACCGGGTTACTTTAGTGACTCATTAGACTGACCCAGATCCATAAAGTGAACCGGGTTACTTTAGTGACTCATTAGACTGAACCAGATCCATAAAGTGAACCGGGTTACTTTAGTGACTCATTAGATTGACTCAGATCCATAAAGTGAACTGGGTTACTATATGCCCCTTTTCCACTTACCGGCGCGGTTCTGTTGTGACGTCATATTTCTGTGCCAAACGCGCGTTGGACAGCATTTCCACCTCGCATATGTGCCGCGCCGCGCTGCAATTCCGGACTCATCTCAGAGCAGGGCTGAGGCTGGCTGTAAAGCCCGAGATACACTGAAGCGTCCTCCGTATACGCGCGTATACGCGCGTATTTTGTGCGTATGTTTTCGCTGCTATACTTCAGAAACTATCAGCTTTCAAACGCTCGCGTACTCCTTGTTGTAATATGAGCAGCTGCACACGGAGGGGACTCAACTGAGCTCGCTGATTGGTCACTTGCTGACACGCCTACTGAATTGATTGACAGCTTTCAGTCAGCTGAAAGTGAAACCTCGAGAATGCATCATGAGCAGCTCGCTCAGACTTCTGCGGTGTTCTGATACGGTGTTTCTACTATATATGTTATAAAAAGTTCTCTCAGAAATAAAAATAATAACAGGGAGTGCTTTTCCTGCAGCACACAGCCCACCAGGGAATATTTAAAACATCGCGCACCCAGGTAGGACCTGAATTAATTTATTTCAATCATCGAGTGAACGGAGGAAGAAGCGGTTACCGTATTTTCCGGATTATTGGTCGCACCGGAATATAGGTTGCAGTGTCCAATTATTGCCAAAAAATTGGAAAAATCCATAAATTGGTCGCGCCTACGTCACCGCCGACGTAACGCGTCATCCACCGCTGACGCGCCGCGTGACCGCTGAGACAACCCGACAATATGGACCGAGTGTTTAGCTATGCTGCTAATGTCTGCCAGAAGCTAACAGAAGCTAAACACGAGACGAGTCCGTCTCTGAAAACACGAATAAAAAATCTCATCTCAAATGTTTTCTCCAGGACATAGTTAAGTACATTGGACCCTTATAATTACTCTGTAAGCAGAAATAAATATACACGAGTGTTTAGCTCTGCTGCTAATGTCTGCCAGAAGCTAACAGAAGCTAAACACGAGACGAGTCCGTCTCTGAAAACACGAATAAAAAATCGAATCTCATCTCAAATGTTTTCTCCAGGACATAGTTAAGTACATTGGACCCTTATAATTACTCTGTAAGCAGAAATAAATATACACCGAGTGGTTTTGAAGCTATTTATGACGTTAACAGAAGTAACACCGATAAAAAACTAATGCCAACACGAGACCAGTCCGCCTCTGACACTAATATAAAATCGAATTTTATGTCAAATGTTTGCTATAGACCATCGTTACGTACATTCATGTCTTATAATTTAAACTCTGTAAGCATAAAAAATATACACCGAGTGGTTTTGAAGCTATTTATGACGTTAACAGAAGTAACACAGATAAAAAACTGATGCCAACACGAGACCAGTCCGCTTCTGACACTAATATAAAATCAAATTTTATGTCAAATGTTTACTATAGACCATCGTTACGTACATTCATGTCTTCTAATTTAAATTCTGTAAGCACAAAAAATATACACCGAGTGGTTTTGAAGCTATTTATGACGTTAACAGAAGTAACACAGATAAAAAACTGATGCCAACACGAGACCAGTCCGCTTCTGACACTAATATAAAATCGAATTTTATGTCAAATGTTTGCTATAGACCATCGTTACGTACATTCATGTCTTATAATTTAAACTCTGTAAGCATAAAAAATATACACCGAGTGGTTTTGAAGCTATTTCTAACAGACCGGTAAACAGAACGACAGCCACGAGCTAACAAAAAGCTAAGCTAAAAGATCGTTTTTTTTTTTTCTCAAACATCTAATAAAGCTACCGGTACTCACTTGTAAACGTCCACACTGTGATTCCATTCTGTAAGTTTCAGAAAAATCCGCTGAGTGGTTCTTGACTTATCTTGCAAAAAATCCAGCTAAGAAACACAGAGCTAACAGCTACATCCAGGCCAACAGGCACACAAGTCAGTCCGAGCACAGGAGCTGTTTTTGGGAGACATGAGCTGGACCATACGGTCTTCTTCTTCTTGGGTCGGTGTACTCCTCTGGAAGTGGTAATGCACAGCGCCACAGCGCCCCTAGTGGCCGAAAGTGGTACTGCACAATTTTTCTGGCAAAGTGAAAAAGGCTGATATCTGAGTCAAAAATTGGTCTAAAAATATGGAAAAAAATCCATAAATAGGTCGCATCGGATTATAGGTCGCAGGCCTTGAAAAAACCCATAAAAAGGTGCGACCTATAATCCGAAAAATACGGTACTTGACTTTAGGCAAAAAAACAAAAGAAAAGGCCCGATCAGCGATAAAGAAGGGGAATTTATTTCATTTGTGTAACATACAAAACAGTCCGGCGCCGGGAAGTTTATGGTCAGACACCGCGTATCGCGCACGCGGGCGTAAAAAAAAAGCTTTGCGCGTACATGCCCTGAGGGGCTACGCGGGGCTACGCTTTTGCCTTGACGTACGTACGCTGCGTATAGACCCCTTTCACGGATTGCGCAATACCGGAAGCACAGCCATTTTGGAGACACTCGCGCTGTAAACACACAGTAGTTGAAGTCGGAGCTCCATTTCTGATTTGACCTTGTTGTATGGAAAACAAACCTCTGTAAAGAAGACAGAAGCTGCAAGAGAGTATGTGGACCAGCTTCAGCCTGCAGCAAAGGAACGTTATTTGGATAAAATACAGATAATTGGCAGCTAAGACCCATACCGGCTGTCCAACATGTCAGAAGATGAGAAGACCTTACCAGCTGTGACCTACGCAGACATTGTGAATTATTTGGTGTTTGGTGATTTATATTTAATTTTTAATTTGTGTGTGTACATATAAATATATTTTGGGTGTGTTTTTAAACACACACTAGCTATGTATTCTTATTGTAAATGTATGTGACTCATCACATCAGTCTGAGGATTGAAGCAAATTTTGTCAAAATGATCTTAGATCCCTGTTTTTTAAGCTACATTTGATCCCTGGATCAACCAGATCTGAGCGGTTCCAGAGAGCAATGCCTTGATTTTCCTTATTAATCCAGACTAAATGTGTGTTTCAGTTCATTTTATAGAAGCTCTGTGCAGAACTACCTCAAAACATATTTTTTAAATAAACATGTGAAGTACAATGATGGCTGACAAGAATTATTCAAAATTTTCAACTCTTGTACAGTGTTTCAACACAAATTATATAAATAACAGCTACTCTATGAATCTAATTACAGTAAGAACTTTGAGGTGCATTCTGCAGACATTATCTTTTAAGATAATAGTACGAATGGTTGTCTTTATATAGACCTTTTTTACCTTACAACTACTTTGAGTTTGGCAGAATATTTTCTAGTCAATACAAAAAGTGCACAAACAAAATGGTTAATGATACATAATGTCATTTATTCTGTTTAAAAGAGGTTTTCTAAATCGACGTGAGCTATACAGTATCAGCACCACTATGTGAAACATATGTTGTAATATGTAAGTTGTCTTGTTTGCTCACGTCTGTGTGATATCCATTACAGAAAAAGCATAATCAAAATTACATTCATCAAATCAATACATAAACAGTAATGATATAGTAATTCATGCTCAAATCAAAAAAGGCGTTCAATACAGGATCAACTGGACTTTATTTGTTACTAATAAAGTCCAGTTGATCCTGTATTGAACGCCTTTTTTGATTTTATCATGTCCTGGACGACTGAGAATCTTCACCAGCATCATGCTCAAATAAAGAGTGCAGTGAATGAAAAATCATGTCTGCCCCATATTTGCAAAAACAACTTCAAAGTAAAGGTGGAACAATGTAAAATAAAAATAAAAAAGGTTCACATCAGCTATCACTCTTCTATCCACTTGTTCTTTTTACAATTCATGCAGCTACTCATAACCCACCAAAGGTGATTAACCAAGGCACAGCACACAAAGCCAATCATATCGATTAATGCAACTTTTTCTGGATATCTACATGTTTGAAAATCAATAGGTAGAAGAGGGCCATTCAAGATTGTGTATTTTTGTCTAACACAGCCTATGACACGTTCAACATGGATTCTAACATGTGCTATTTGCCATGTTTTTTTTAGTTCTTTTTTGTCGTCGGTTGAAGCGTTCAGCTGCCAGATGTCATCCCACCATCAGCACCAACTGCACTCTGCAGCACACGTCTTCAGTGAAGGCACCCAGTCTGGATCATCCTTGCTGTACAATGGAGCACGTCTGCCTAAGAAAAGAAAAAACATAATAAAATAAAAATTACTTAAATGAAGTTGTAAATAATTGGTGTGTTCATATGCATATGAATTTCAAAACAGGATTTACAACATAGCACCGGATTGTCAGTTGTCAAACAACACAAGAACAGTTAATTTAGGTTATTGTATGTGCTTCTTACATATTTAGTGTTTGTACGTATTTTTTGCTTTTCAACTTGAGAGCTAGGTGTGTAGTTTATCATGACAGTGCTCTTGTCATGAGTGTCATGTCTGTCATGACATGTCATGACAGTGACATGACACTCATGACAGTGCTCTTGTCATGAGTGTCATGTGCTCTTATGAATTTTGAATAATCAGCATAAACAACTCAACAACTGAAAGCTTTGTTAAGCTTTCAGTTGTTGAGTTGTTTATGCTATTTGTAAAAAACAAATAACTCAACAAAAAAATTTAACGTTCCATGTACATTTTATGCAGCACAGTTAAAGGATTGTAATAATAATAATAATCATCATTTTATTTAAAAGCGCCTTTCAGGACACCCAAGGACACTTAACAAACCAATTCAGTTCAAACATTATCAGTGACAAATTGAAATATAAAATACATAAGGATTATATAATATAAAATACATTTAGTAAAGTTAATGATAAGCTAGTCTAAAGAGATGTGTTTTCAGGGCTGTCTTGAACAGAGAAAGGGAGGTGGTGTTTTGAAGCTCTGTCCTCGTGCTCAATAAACTTATGATTCGTGTAATGCCCTAATTCACTATAATCTACTGTAAGAAATATATTACCTGACACAAAGTGTGCAGAGCAAATTCGGATGTTGCTCAGTGTTTTTCAATCCAAGTTCTGGTTTAGGCTGGCAGCCACAGACGTCGACTTTCCTCTGATAATTGCTGAGTTACTTCACCTTGATTTGTGATCACGAGTGGTAATCTGTAAAACAGAAGGCTTTTTCTCTCAATCTGACCGATTGTGGCAGCCATGGACACGACAATAATTCACCATTTTTTGATTTTGTGTGACCAGATGCGACGCACCACTACAATAGCTTTGAGGCTAACACAGCTATGTCGCCAAGATGGCTACTTCCGGTATATTTCCAGGGTTGATGACGAGCCGTGAAAGGGGTCTATAGGCGTACCGTGAGGACGCTCGAGTGTATCTCGGCCTTAAGCGCGCCGGCCGTCACGTCATAAACACTGTCGGTCACTGATTGGTCGGAGGGGTCATGAGCTACATACCGTTGCTCTGTAGGTGGCGGTATGCACCTGAACGTTGTCTGCAATCCGCCAATAAACAAGATGAAGAAGAAGAGAAAGTAGTTTGGATACAGCATCATATGCTCACGTGGAAGCAGTAATAGAAGATGGTGAGTGTTTCTTTACGTTTAACACATTGTACGCCACTGATCCTATCGGTTGGGGACATGTTTGTTTACTAAAAATAAAAGTAATTCACAGATGCTGACGATGCTATGCAAATCAGCGCACACGCTAACTGGCATGCTAACTGTACCCCGTTCATTTTAAAACTGTATTTTATCCGCCACATATTTCAGCACGTGACGCTACAGACTCAACACTGGAACCTCCAGACCTCCCAGCTTCAGAGAATGCCCCTGCTACTTCATCTGATTCAAGCACACCACTGGACAACTCTCCATCCCAGCCCAGCTCAACGCAGATAAGAACAGAACGTCAAGCATCAGTACTTGGTAAGAAAAGAAATAGTACAATCACGTTTAACATGGCTGTATTTGTGATAAGTACATGCATTCATTATAATTTTGAAATAAAAGAATAGATCAATCAATAAAAGTGAGTCATACGGTTTCTAGATTTGTCATACGCACCCCTTGTAATGGTATGAAATATACAGTAACCCATCTAGACACAACAAATAAATGTTGAAATCACTAATCAATTGGACCTATGATATAAACCAAGACACATATTAACTACTAAGCATTCCATATTTAATAATAGACAAGGCTCTAACAAATATCATAAAACAAATATATACAGGGCTGCCAACTTTTCAAAAAGCCAAAGAGTGAGAATTTTGTTTATCAGAGTCAGAGTCAGAGAGAATTTATTGTCATTTGCACCGCATGTAGTACATGTGTTGAAAACGAGATTATGTACACAGGGTCCCAGTTACATCCAACAACAAATGCAAGAGAAATACAATAATAACATCTAGGATTAACTAAGAGAGACATCACATCAGCTAGTAATACACTAAGCCCTAATGTAGTAGAAAAACATCATTATAAACAGCAGCACGAACATGAGCAGATGGTCACAGATGAACGCAGCAACAAGAAACAGATCAGTATCAGTATGATGTGACATTTTGCAGTGTTTNCTCTGCTGTTGGAGGACAAACTGACCCCATTCCCTCACCTGCTTTAACTCTTCATGTTTGTATTTGTAATTATTGCTATTAACCTGTTTTTTACCTCCTCGTGGAAACTACACCTGGACCAGTCCTTTCATGTTTGTGTCTCTTTTCTATCCTCTCCACCCCCAGGGGTGGCTGCCCATCCTGAGCTTAGTTCTGTTGGGAGTTTTTTTCCCCTTTCATTGCAGCAAAGATGCAATCTAATCTGCTTGCTTCCTTAGATTTGTAATGTTCCTTAGATTCTCTAATGCACCGCATGTGATTGTACTGTCCTATAAACAGTGAAATGACTGCACTTGGATTTAAATCTTCAATGGATAAGCTGTGTCCTGAGATGACCTGTTGTGAATTGGTGCAATAGTAAATTTACATCCAAAACGGATTGAATGGATGAATATCTGTACTGTACACTACAGTAATCTTTATGCATATACATCCTTGCTGCCTTTATCTGTAATTTAAATTTTAAATTAAGAGTTTTTAAAGTTTGCATCTTCATCCTTTGATGAAGCCCATGAGCGTGCATAAGGATATCTTCATCCTTCTATGAGCATTTCTTCAGTTTCTAATGACACCAATAGTCTTGCATGACAAAAACAGGACACCTATTTCTTAATATTTTTTATAATAATCTGTAATCTCACATAGCTCGTATTGGTATATTTTTGTAAATATTACTGTACATTTATTATAAGTTTTAAAAGTAAATAACTCTTTCTTACATATTTGTTATACTCATGCTTCTCCCATATTTTCCATTAAAAAGTTCCATAATTTTCTAGACTCATATTATTTAAAACCTTTGTGTTTTTTTTACTTTTCCTGGCATAAAATATCTACGTACTGTGAATGTTTATACAGCGTTGTTTTATGTTTGTCTATTATAGTAACAAATTATAGTCAAAGAAAATCCTTTGTATGCTGTAATGCTGGCCAACCTTGTGTGACAAACGTTGTATTTTGTAACATCAACATGCTGATTTTGTTTCCGGACGACAATAGAGAAGTATAAAAAAAAGTATTTAAAAAAAATATATATATATAAAAAAGTATTTTAAAAAAAGTATAAAAATAATTGCAGAGCTGCTAATAGATAATGTAGAAATATTTCCATGCTTTTATTCTTTTTGTAGTTTAGCATGATCATTCCAAAAAAGTCAGAAATTTTCTTTGAATATCAGAAATACAATTTGTAAACTGGCACAAGTGGTAAAATGTTTGTCAACCCAAATATACAAAATATGGATGTATTTTTGCTTTGCTTTATGTTCTGAGTCTGGAATCACAAACAATGACTCAGTAGGCAAATAGAAGCTTTTGCTTATTTTAGACAAAACAAGTAGATGTCTATGATCATAATGTTTAGTTTAGATTTTAATCACTTAAAGTTTTATAATTAAAAAGCTGAGTTCAATAAACTAATTTTAAATTAGTTTTTGATTAAGAATAAACTTGTGGCTGAGCCAGTAAAACCTAGGCTTGATGTGGTAATTGAACCTCTGTCAATACATTGTATTTTTTTGTATTTAAATTAACCAAAAGTGAAAATCATGATGACCATCTTACATGTGCAATAAATGTGAAAATAGCTATTTTAAAATTTTGAATTCCATCTTTTTAAAAAGATGTGGCTCAGTTGGTAGAACTGTTGCTGCTCAACAAGAAGGTCGCTGGTTCAAATCCCAGCCCAGGACCTTTCTGGGTGGAGTTTGCATGTTCTCTCCGTGCATGTTTCTCCGGTTTCCTCCCACAGATCAAAAAAACATTCATGTTGGTCTGATTGGTAACTCTAAATTGTCCCTAGGTGTGAGAGTGAATAGTTGTTTGTCTCATTTGTCTCTATGTGTCCCTGTGATGGACTGGAGAGACCCGTCCAGGGTGTCCCCCGCCCCTTGCACAGTGACTGTTGGACATGGGCACCAGTGACCCCCGTGACTTGAAAAGGAAGAAGCAGATAAAAGATAATGGATGGATCTTTTAGAAGAAAAAAAACAATAGCAAAAAGTCTGGAAACACAAATATTTCTCTGTATTCTGTTTCTTTCCCCAGATTATCCAGATCTGGAAGCTGCTAAAGCCATATTCCACACTTTTCATACTATGTGTGAACGCGGTGTGCAAATTAACTTTTTTTTTTAGAACTTTTATAAAAATGTGCTTTTTAAATGTAGTTTTTTTTTTATCACAATCTTTATTACAATTACTGTATATCTTCATCACACCAATACTTTAAAGGGAAATGGTACTTATAAAACTTTTATTACTTGAAGCATAAAATATTTACCTGAGTACTCTCAACATCTTCTCCACGTATTTTACATCTTTGCATTTTTTAATGTAATCGTAGTCCAGGTGCTCCACAGGAACCTTCCCACAGGGGTCAGAGGTCGGGCTTTGAAGGGAGTCAGTACCCATCTCCATCTGTGTATCCATCATGGATGAGAAGAAAGTCTTCCTGCACTCAGTCGTCATGAAGAAATAATCAAAAAGTTAATATGTTCTGCAAAAATGCAGTGTAAAGGTTAGGTGCTGTAAAAGTTGTAACCAAGCTGTTAAGCATTTAGCTTTAGCTAAATGAAGTAAAAGCCAAAATAGCAAAGGGCTAAAAGCCCAAAGTATAAAAATGCTACATAGCTAGAATCTAATCCTAGCTAAAATGATCCAAACTGTAGTAAAAAAGTTAAGTGGCATAAGAAGACAATATTCAAGCCAGTAAAGTGAAGCAGAATAGACATATTTTAATCCCCATCAGCAGATTTCAAACGTGAATGAACTCACAATGTATTTCTACGTGGAAAGTATTTGACAATAAAGATACATAAATATTTTGAAAAGTATTACAAGTTACATAACCTATCTAAAATGTTTTGATCGTTATGAATGGCTAAAATAGCAGAAAGTGTGCAGTTAGATTGCAAAAATAAATAAATAAATAAAAAGTTAGAGGAAAAAGTAGACCAACTTTATAGCTTCAGCTATTAGCCAACGTTACCTCGGCACAAAATAATGGGGAAAAAAGTGGCGTTATTTGTTGGCAGTACAAAGAAAAAAATACGATTTCAGTGTCTGTCTCAACTAGTTAACTCCTGAATAATTTACAGAAACGCAGCAAATATTTGAGTCAAATAATCTACGTCACCTACAGTCGTTTGTAGCTTGTTGCTATGGTTACCACGGACGGAAGCCCAGCAGTGCTGAGGCGGAAGCACGTGACCCAGTCCACAACAAGGCTCCAGATTTGAACAGTGTAGGGCGAGCACAAGCCAAGCACTGGGCCTGGAACAGAACCTGTCGCGGTGAGTTTTACTTTCAGACACGGTTTAAATGTTGGCTCTTCCGTTAGCTAGTTGTGTCAAGTGTGTTTTTTGAGAACACGGTCTAAATGTGGCAATTAATTACATTGTTTGAACATTTTTAATTTGGCTTGCGTTGCCGTTGGACCTTAAAGTTCGCAGGTGTCTTCGACTCGTGGTAATTTTTGATGTCAAAGTCCGGCGCAGGTCCTTTTGTTGATATTATGTTTTAAAAAAAATGAAATGAATACGTATTTGTATTGTGAAAAACATGATTTGTTTGCTAGCAAAGCTGGCGGTCTTTTGCTGGTTTTGGCGGTTACAGCTTCCTTTGTAGCAGCAGAGTGCACGGACAGGGGATTCACCTGCAGCGCGAGGAACCAGCTGTGTGTCAGCACAGGACATAGCCTGATTTATTATTGAAATAAACAAACAGGTTTATGTTGCACTGTGGAAAAAGAAGTTGTATTTATAAGTGCTGAGACAAAAAAAGATAAATATTTTGGGGAAACAGACAAATCATCAATTGAAGGCCACACACACACACCTGCATTTATATCTCAAGAGCTTTATCTTGTTCTCACCCCCAATAAATTTATAAATATAAAACATTAATTAAAAAGGAGACCCCAGCATGGTTGCCGACAAAAAGTAACAAACAATTTTTTTTAAACATTGCTACTATTAATGGTATATAAAACAGCAAGAAAAGTAATTATAGTAATACATTTTACCTACTTTGTTGCTGTCGGAGGAACAAGTTTTAAACTGACTTGGCTATAGAGAATCTAACGGAATTAATTTTCCTAAACTAAGAGATCAAGGACTTCAAAATTCATTAATAGGGAAAAGGGAACAGTGAATCTTGTTACGCTTTAAATATACTTTCTGTCACAAAGTAAAGATGTTGATAGGTGCAATATTTTCTTTCCACAACAAATATATTCATAACATATCTAAAAAAAAAAAAAAAACATTTATTTTTGGAATGAGTTTTTTAATTTTCACCCACAACATCAATTTTTTTTCCTAAAATGTTTTCCAATTCTTTGGTTTAGATGTGACAAAAACTGGGGTTAGATTACAAGATGGCTCAAAACGCCCATCACACATGTCAAATGCAGGTTTATTTGAGCGAGTTTAGATTTACTTGTACTGTAATGTGCTCCATGTAATATTTTAAGTTTTATCAATTGAAATGTTGCTCAAGATGAACATAGCCACCTACTGCTACTTTTTAAGTCCTAGCTCACCATAAATTAATTGTACACAGTGTATATACTGTATATACCTGTAGTCACATTCTACTTTGTAAGGTTTTTGTCTTCTTCTGATATTGCAAATATTTGGACAGAAAACCATGGACGGTTAAACATTGATTTAATTTCTTCAGACCTCTTGTCTGGTCTGTAGGTGGAATCCAAACCACAACTTTTGGAACCACTGCACTGGTACGTTGTTATTATTAGTCAAAGTTGCATGGTGCCACAAAAAACAAAGTTCAAGAGCTACAGGTTGCAGACCTTGCTCTT
This sequence comes from Garcialebias charrua, assembly GCA_038048925.1. Lineage (NCBI taxonomy): Eukaryota > Metazoa > Chordata > Actinopteri > Cyprinodontiformes > Rivulidae > Garcialebias > Garcialebias charrua. The sequence continues at coordinate 25,105 of JBBPBX010023543.1, read as the reverse complement.
CTCTTTATAACAGAGTTCAACGCCTTAGAAATAAAACTTAATGCTCAGATTTTAAGCTACCCTTTATCAAATCAATAATGCAAATGTTAACCAAACCATTTGTTGCTGCTCTGGTCTTTTTAAACATCAACATTCTTGTTTTACTTTTTTTGTCATCTTCAGGTCACCTGAAGTTTTTGTGTGGAGCTCTGCGGTTGCACACGAGGGTCATGCAGAGCACAACTGAGTCTGTCCCCCTGCATCGCTATAAAGCCAAGCACTGTCACAATGACTGCACTGACAGCGGGTACTCAGGTTTGTTCCAGAGCCCAGGGAGCACCACTGGAGTCGCCTCCTTTACATCAACATCTCTTACATCAACATCTCTTACATCAACATCTCTTACATCAACATCTCCAGCAGAATTCAGTGAAACTCCTAAAGAAAACCTGAAGCTTATTGCCTCTCCTAAAAAGGGAGTTGGGGACTCCAAGGACGTACCGCAGTCGTCTGCCATCAGCTGGTGTGAAACTCCAAAAGTGTATAAAAGAGATGCCTCACTGCGACACAGACTTGTATTCTGCAAGCCCACGACAGTCAGTGGTGCACAGTCACCTTCTACCACAAATACTGACTCCAGCTGTGGTGTCAGGCCTGGACAGTGGCTCAGCGCATCCTTTGACTCGTTAGACCTTCTGACTGTCGGGGCATCGAACACTGTGAAACTGGACCAGGATCTGTCTCTTTCCGTCAGGAAACGCCATCTCTTCACACAAGTGAGGACCTCCACTGTAAAAGATGGCAGACCCAACATTTGTAGCCTGTCCTCCTTTGAAAGAAGTGTTTCCCTCACGGAGACAGAATTCAGCGAAGACCTTTCAGCCTCCGATCATCTGGATCCAGATGCTCCAGGGTTGCTGCCTGTTGAAAGCAGTGCCACAAATATCCTCGATGACGGCGCACGTGGTTTCTGCACACCAACGTTGGCACAAACACCCAAATACATCAGGTAAATGTGAGGTTCTTCATACTTTGAAACTTTTCTGTGACCATTTTAGTTATAAAACAAGCAACATGTTACAAATATAATAAAACATGAACTTATTAAGAAAATTAAAACTACAAAACAGTTGGGTGTTCACATCACTTTGACAATGACACAAAGCAAGAAAAGTGAAAATACTGAGCCATAGTTAAAAATCTTTATTGAATCTTGAGCATGGAAGTGGTGGCACAGAGGTTAGAGAAGGTGGGCCGGTTCAACTCCCAGTACAAACATCAAAAATGTGGGTCACTCTGAACCCTTGAGTAAGGCCCTTAACCCCCACCATCTGCTCCCCCGGGCACCCCAGATATCAGCTCTCTGCTCCACACAGAGGGCTGTGGTAGCTCAGTGGTCTGTGGTTGTGTCAGGAAGGACATCCAGTGTAAAAATAACTGACAAGTCTTTGTGCGAGTTAGTTTGCTGTGGCAACCCCTGAAGAAGAGAAATAAAACTTAATCTTGAGCATAATGGTTTTTTATACATACCGTATTTTCCGGACTATAGGTTGTGGCTTTTTATCATTTTTGCATGCCCTGCAACCTATATTCAGGTGCAACGTATTAATGGCTTTTTATAAAATAAGCTGATTTGTAATCATTTATTAACAAAAATTAAACTGAGACACACTCTTACAATAATGTCAGCTAACAAATATATTTTTTAGGTGTTTATCCTGCTAAAATTATTCATTTATTAAAGAAAAGTTCAGCTCAGACACATATTTGCTATAATTTTTATCAAACAAATAATTGTTTTTAAGTGTTAATCTTCTTAAAAGCCTTGCTGTGCGCTCCTGTGGCAGACATTTGCAGCAGAGCTAAACACGGTCCACATTTTGACGTAGGTGCGACCTATATTCCAGAAAATACGGTATATGAAACCCTAAAAATCAGTAATTTTCACAAAATTTGTACAAACCGGATTCCAAAAAAGTTGGGACACTAAACAAATTGTGAATAAAAACTGAATGCAATGATGTGGAGGTGCCAACATCTAATGTTTTACCGTATTCAGAATGGAACACAAATCACAGATCAAAAGTTTAAACACAAAAAGTTTCAGATGGCACGGTGGATTGTGTTCACTGACAATGCTTTCTGGAAGTATTCCTGAGCCCATTCTGTTATTTCCTTGGCAGTGGCATTTCTGTTTGAGGTGCAGTGACGTTTAAGGGCCCGGAGATCACGAGCATCCAGTAGAGTTTTACGGCCTTGACCCTTACGCACAGTGATTGTTCCAGATTCTCTGAATCTTTTGATGATGTTATGCACGGTTGATGATGATAACTTAAAAGTCTTTGCTATTTTACGCTGGGTAACACCATTCTGGTATTGCTGCACTATCTTTCTGCGCAACAATGGTGGAATTGGTGATCCTCTTACCATCTTGGCTTCTGAGAGACACTGACACTCTGAGAAGCTCTTTTTATACCCAATCATGTTGTCAATTGACCTAATTAGTGTTACAGGTAGTCCCCGACTTACGAGCGAGTTCCGTACTTATGAGTTGCTCGTAAACCGGAAATTCGTACGTCGGAACACGAAGCACATGTTCTCGTAAGTCCGGATTTTCGCTCGTAAGTTGGAACGGTTTTGCTAGCGCGACTACAAACACTCGTTTTTCATCGAAAAACTGCTTATGAGTGCATAAAAATGATCGGAAACGTGTGTCCACATGTTTAGCTAACGAACTGTGGTGAAAAAACACAGAAAAACTCGGTATTTTTTGCGTTTTTTCCAAAAATTCGCCAGCTCGTAAGTCCGGAACCTCGTATGTAAGAGCGCTCGTAAGTCGGGGACTACCTGTAATTGGTCTTCCAGTTGTTCGTTATATGCTCAATTTCCTTTTTCCAGCCACTTATTGCTACTTGTCCCAACTTTTTTGGATTTGTTGACACTGTGAATCTGAATCAACATATTTTTCCTTTAAAATGTTACATTTACTCAGATTAAACTTTTAATCTGTCATCTATGTTCTATTACAAATAAAATGTTGACATTTGCCATCTCCACATCATTGCATTCAGTTTTTATTCACAATTTGTTTAATGTCCCAACTTTTTTTTGAATCCGGTTTGTATTTCTACACAAACACATGTACAGCATGCACACACATTCAAAACATCATACTGAAGTGACATGATGAATGAAATGTTTTTACATGTGCCTTTCCTTGTACCTTTTTAAAACAGATCTGTGGACAGTGGGTTCAGTTCCCTGACTCTTGATAAATCCCAAGACTCCTCGTTGGACCAGGACGGCTCCTTCCAGGAGCTGCTGCTTTCTGCTTCCAGAGGAAATGACGAGCCCCCAAGTGTGTCCGTCACTAAGCGTCGCTCCCGTTTGCAGCGACAGCATCGACTCTCTACTCTTAAAGAAGGTGGCTCGCAGTCTGACGAAAACCCAGTGGAAAACGCAACCTCTAAGTGCTATGAGCATTGTAAAGAAGATGAGGTTTTTGCTCTTGACTCTACTCCTTACAGTGCACGGTCTCCTAAATGCTTTAGTAGCTTGACCTTTGCAAAACATGATGATGTTACTCCTCAAGGAGTCCCTACATCCAGACCTGAGAACTCCACACCGAACTGTGCAGATTCTGCTGTCACTCCTCTCAGGACAACCCCAGTCAACTTGTCTTTGACTCCAGCCTTACAGCTGGTTCACACCATGTGCCAATACAAAGTTCAGATGTTTTCTGGACAAAGTCCAAGCCTGAAGGAAGAGCTGAAGTCGACCATGGCTCTGGCTAAGACTCCGTTTGCCTTCAGGACCACAATGCCATTGGCAGGGCTGATCGGCAGGAAGATGGGCCTGAGGAAGGTGGACATCCTGACAGAGCTGAAGAAGAGAAATCTCAAGCACATCCTGGATATTATATTCAACATTTTGAACTCTGAGTGTGTCTACAGGTGATGAATTCATTTTCCCAGTTAACCCATTTAACATTTCAGTTTAACTTTATGTAGACTTTTATTTATTTTAGCTTCATGTTAAAATCATGCCCTATGTTGTTGCTGTAAAGACTAAATGTGTATAAGGAACTGTCAATACGATTAGTTACTAAGAAACTGTTCTAAAAAGATGAGAGAACTTACATTTTGAATTAATATAAAATAAAATAAGGCTTGATTAATAGTCACAGGCATGGCCAGAGAGGACTGAAATACAGTGTGTGTTTGTGAGTTTTGATCATTATTTTATGTATTTGATAGGTGTGGTCTTGTGTGCAAAAGTTGGAATGAAATTATTCTGCAGAACCATCAGGCTAACCTGAGGAGGAGAGACTACCTGAGTGACTTAAAAGCTGTGCTCGAGGTAATTTTCTTCTATTTATTTTTACTGCATTTAATTTTTTTAATTAATTTTATTCACTATAAAGTCAAATAAATTATAAATGTAACATTTTTACAGACAAAGCCTTCAACTTTGGTATTAAACCCAATGGTTAACAAAGAAAACATGTTTTCAGGTCTTTTGATGTTTCGCCCGCTGCCTTAGCGTTTTTATTCTAAGATCAAGTTACGATGAGAAAGGAGTTGTAAATGACGTAATGCTCAATCATGCAATATTGCCACATTGGTGTTCAGACTGTGTTGTGAAATGCCCTCAGCTACCACCACACCAAATTTTAGCTCTATCTGTAAAACTGATTCAATTACAGCCATTTTTGTAATTCTTGATTTAAGGCACTTTAAAAAATAAATCAAGTCATAAGTTGTTGGAATAGTTGCTTCCTGACAACAATTAAATCCATCCTCTGGTTCATGACAAGTTTTGATAACAGACACAAAACTGACCGTACTAATTACCGTACTTTTCGATGTATAAGTCGCACCTGTTTGCGTAAATTAGCATGCCATGTGACTTGTACGTTGAAGCGACTATTTGTTTTATTTCCCATATTCATAACCCAATTTTTGGCTGAGATCTGATGATTTCATTCTGTCAGGGAAAATATTGAACACTAAAGAAAGTTCATGCTCAATAATCCAGGTACCAAATCCAATAATTCTCAGTCAGGTCATCTGGACAGTTTCTTTGTCTGAATGTCCAGATGACCAGACTGAGAATTATTGGATTGAACACTACCATTTTCAGCCACTAGAGTTTGGTCGAGCAATATGGCAAGCCCAGTGTCTGATTAATAGGTAAAAGTGGCTATTAATGAGACACTTGGCTTGCCATAGAGGCCACCTTTGTCTCGCTCTGGAACTCCTGGAGCAAACATCAAATCAGCTGCATTCCACTGCACCGCCCAGGTGACATGCAGCTGATTTGACCAAAAAGTGCATTTATTAAGGGAAAGTTCAACTGAGACACACCTTTATTATAATGTCAAGCAAACAAACAATTGTTCTCAAATGTTAAGCTTGTTAAAATCCTCCTGTGCACGCTCCTGCGGCCGCCATTTGGCAGCCAATCGATTTTTGGCACAACACCGGCCCACATTTCTGGGTGGTCAGCGGTGATTCATAATAAACGCAACGCATCAGCGGTGACTCATAATACCATACCACTTTATTTATAAAGCACTTTTAAACAGTGACAGTGCACACCAAAGTGCTGTACAGGGACAGACAGACAAGCACACAGCAACAGATTACATACAGGAAACTGAATGTAGAAACAAAACAATGGAGGATAACAACAACAGCAACATGACCAACACAGTGTGATGCACAGATCACACAGTGCTGAAAGCCAGGGAATAATAGTGTTTTTAAGAGATTTAAAAACTGTGAGGGAGGGGCCAATCCGACAAGCAGAGGTAACTTGTTCCAGAGTCTTGGGCCTGCGACAGAGAAGGCCCTGTCACCTCTGCGCTTGAGACAGGTTCCTGGAACTGTGAGGAGCAACTGGTCTGCTGAACTGAGAGAACGTGGTGGGACATACGACTGCAACAGATCAGTGAGATAGGAGGGGCAGAGCTCTTTAGTGAGTTATAGACAAGAGCATTTTGAATTGGATTTGAAGGTGAACCTGTAGCCAGTGCAGGGAGGCCAAAACGGGTCTAATGTGCTCTCTTTTGCTTGTGCTGGTTAAAAATCGGGCTGCCACATATTGGACCAGTTGAAGTCTAGCAATGGAGGTCTGACTGATGCCAAAAAGAAGCGAGTTGCAATACATGTGACTTCTATTGCAAAGCGACGCATTTGTTTTTCCCCACTTTATTAGACATGCGTATTTGGACTCGAGCGACGTATAGGTCGGTGTGGTGTGTACAGTGGAAGTACGGTAGTGCTAGATTTACAAACATATCTTGTGTGTTTGTGCTGAGAATAAGTTAAGAATGATTCTAAGACACATTTCAGTCAATAGAAATTGGCAAAAAAAATTAATGTTTTTCAGTGTCAAAGTAAAATCCCATTTCTGCTGAGTGATACCAGTTCAATGAAAACATGTACTGTACCGGTAGTTGCATAAATACTCACCCTTTAGAGCGACTGTCCTAAATTAACTTGGAGAAAAGATGGTTGAAAACTACAAGTGGGGATTTTCATGACCCTAAGCATCCCCAGGAGCTCTGTTTAATCTATCTTCAAGAAATGGAAGGATTACGAGACGTAAATCTGCAAGAGCAGTTCCACTTTTGTGTCATGTACAAGTATCAGAATTGGTACAAAAAGAAGAAAAATACGTAGTCCACTTGTGTAACACCCTTTAACTACATCCAAGCACTTAATTAAATATTTTTACTTTGTTTCTTTGCATGTCATTACCTTTTTATTTTCATATGCAGTCTTTGCACTCTGCAGTTTATTTTTTCCTACACCCTAACCATCTCATTAGAGGCAGCTGAAGACTAAACGCAGCAGTTTGTACTCTGAACCAGTGCGATGGACTGAACTGTGTGTTCTGCTTCTCTCACAGGGTGGTGGTGCTGTTCAAGTCTCAGATGCAGACACCAGAGTGACTCTGCACAAACGGTCAGCTTTAAAGACCGTTCAGGCCCAGTCCAAAACCTCCAGTTTCTGCACCCCACAGTCAGCAAATAGCACTTTCCCCCCATCACAGCACAGCAAGAGCAAACGGGATAAATTTCTGGAGGTGAGTTCTTGTTGCTTGTGGTGAATGTTTATAAAGTGGGAGGAAATTCAAATAAAGTTAAAAACCTTTTAGATAAGTAATTTGAAGTCACTTGTTTCTTTCAGGTTGCTAAAACCCTCTTCATCGATGAGTGCCTCAAGCCTTGTCCGAGGTGTCAGGATCCAGCCAGGTGCCATCCAGTGAAGGGGGAGGGAGTGTGCAGCCGGCCTGACTGTGGCTTTCAGTTCTGTGTTTCATGCTTGTGCGCCTTCCATGGCTCCAGGGAGTGTGGAAGTCTGTCCGGAGGCCGACGCAAGAAGGACAGTTTGCTCCCAGGAAGTGCTCAAAGCAAGCGCAACATTAGGAGACTGTGAACAGAAACATTTATTCAGTCCCTGTCTCCTTTGCAAAAGTCACTTTAACCATTTTTCCCCTCCAGTACCAAATTATTAAAGGTTGGACAGCTCGTGTATGGATGTGATCTGTGCTTTTCACTGTCTGTTAGTGTTAGTATTTATACTGTTTGCAACGCGTAGTTCTTAGATGTTTTTAATTATGCACGTGATGTTTGAGCAGCTGCTGTGAGTTTTAGTTGTAGATACTCTTCCCGACACATCCACTATGTACAAAATGCTTTGTTGTTGTTTTTTTGAAGTTTGTGACGTTTTCAGCTTTTACTATTGCTCTTTTAAAATAAAGATTTTATTTTTCATACTTTTGTTTCATTTTGACGTTCTCTACAAATTTCAGTTAACTGTAGTTTGGTGCCACCTAGCGTCGGGATTAGTTAACTGCAACAGGGCCCAGTTCCAGTATTTATTTTTTACATTCATGTTGGTGATGTTGAATGTTACAATGTAATACAGTTTCCACACATATTTTTTAGAATAAACTATCTTTGAGGTACCGAAGCAGAACTGCAGCCGTTGTGGAGGGTTTTGATCTGTGTCTGGCTCTGTTAAACTTTTACAGCCCTCTTGTGTTTTGAAAATGAGTCCACCTCCATAGCAACCTGGACTGTCTAATTACTGAGCAGTGGGACTGTCCTGCTTAGCACAAAATACTTTTACATGCTTGACGTGCACAATGTGTGGACTCATTTCTACAGGTAAGAACACTTTCAACTTTTCTAAAGTTTGTCTGGCTTTTGGTTAACTTGTACATTTTGTGTGTGTTAAGAAGTCCCCTGCCTTACTTCTGGGAACTTTGTGAGTACAACCTTTGATCATTGATGTTTCAGCAGTTCATAGATTTGGTTCAGTCTGCTTCATTTAGGGTTTAAATATATATTTTCTTCCACGCAGGAGAGTTCTTTGGCTTCTGATAATGTTTTGGTTCACTTCTTCAATGATTTCTTAAGTCTGCCGGTAATGGACCTAATACAGATTCCAGCACAAAGCCCCAAACCATTGTTACTGGCCTTGATGTACATTTCTGCAGTCTTTTTCAGAGATCTTGGTGTACAATCAGGATACTGGACTGTTTGAGGTGGTAACTGGAGCAGCTCATTTTGTCTACAAAAAAATCAAAACTGCTCTGAAACACCGTCGATCCCCAGTGCTCAGTGGAGACCTGATGGGGACGCCCCCAGCAGACAATGCTTGCACTGTATCTGTAAGTGTCGTTTGACTGGAACATGATGGAACTTTCTCGAGCATGATTTGAGAAACATCTCTTTGACTCTTAGTGTTTAGATCGAGAGGAAGGAATTCAGTGGCTCAAGAGAGAAAGACTGACTTATTTTCTCCAGAGTGATTACTATCATCAGTACAGGTACTTTCAGATCGAGCTGTTTGCAATCTACTGCGTTAAACAAAATTATTGTATCGTAAAGTTTCAGGAATCCAGTTTTATTGTGTTGCAACTATTGTTTGAAATTCTTCAGTTCTACACAGTCATACATCTCATGAGACCAGGATTATTTGAATGTTTTAAGGCTTTAATACAAATTTAACAATTCTGCTACAGCCTGTTTAATCACCTTCATTTTGAAATGAAAGGACTAGTATTCAATGAAGGCTCTCCCATCACCTTTCATGCTAAAGCAGGGCTATTCAACTGACGGCCCGGGGGCCAAATCAGGCCCACAGGTGGACTCAGTCCAGCCCACCAATGGGTTCATTAATAAAACTAGATTTTAAACCATAAAACAAACTTAATGACAGTAACTGCTGGATGTCCAGCCTCTGAGCAGTTTATTTTAATAACCCTGTGCTAGAGTTTTCATATTTTGTTAAGAAAAGTTGAAGCTTTTCCCAGCTTGGTCCAGTAAAGGTTTTGTGTAATCTCGTGATGTTTGATATTTAGATTGCACAAGATGTGTTGTCACTCATAGTATGTGTTGTGATTGACTGTTCCACCACACAATTTCAAATCAGTGTCTAAAACTGACTGAATTATCGTTGTGTTAACTAGTGTTGATTAGTTGTGGTGGCCATCTTGAATTGTGTGCAGTTCAGTTTTTTATTTATTGTTGTTCTAATTCACAAAAAAATATCCTGCCACTGTACAGAAACCTGCAGGTGCATCTAAAAATTAGATTTTTATTTTTTTGTCAATCATTTCAGAAAGTGGAACTCGTTACATCGATTCATTACGGTACACATAGTGACATGTTTTAATCCTTTATTTCTTGTAATTTTGATGATTAGGGCTTAAAAATAATGAAAAAATTGTATATGTACATTATTAAATGCCATTTAGTAAAAGTTATCTAAGGAAGCCATCAGATTGTGTTGAAAGTCCCATCCTGAGCAAGCACACTGGTGACAGTGGGAAGGAAACCTCCCTTTTAGTAGGAAGAAACCTTCAGCTTCATTGTGTGTGGCCGCTGGTGGAGCTCGTCCGGTTCTTCCCCTTGGTCGGATCTGGGGAGTGGGCGAGTGGCTCGTCCTGTTCGGGTGGCCCTGGACTCCGGGCCCGAGGTCCTTCTTGGGTCTTGGGCTTTGATCGCCCCTTCGTCTGCCTCTGGGTTTGGGGGGACGGATCTCTGATGCTTCACAGTCGCTGCTGAATGTTCTATTGGAGGAACCTTATTCACTTATGCATGCTCACAACCACACACAAATGGATGCAGGGATGTATATGTAGATAACATATGCAGATATGTAGATGGATATGTGATATGAATGCATATATATATATATATATATATATTATGTATATTATATATATTTGTAGGTATGGGTATGTTTATTTATAGAAATCTACTGCAATGTCATGAATATTATTAGTCTTTATGCATGTATGTTTCGTTGCTGTGTTCTGTCATGTGCTTTGCAGGATTGCGGACAGAGGTTGGGTGTGTTTGCCTTGTGGTCTTTTTGTGGATTTTTGATTTGATTTGATGTTTATTCATTCATTTTAAAAGAACAATACAAGACAGTTTCATCAGATACAAGATTACAAGTAGGATAAAATGAAGGGAGCAGAAAGAAGATGAAATCTTATATCTGCCCCTATTTCACAGTTTGTTCAACCAATGATAACTTTCAAGCAACATCACAGAATGAATAGTTCAACCTATTTTCCTAACTGTAATACACAAACTACATCACAAAATGAATAATTCTACTTAATTTTCCTGACTGTAAAACATAAACTAGATCACAAAATAGGTGGACTCAGTCCAGCCCACCAATGGGTTCATTAATAAAACTAGATTTTAAACCATAAAACAAACTTAATGACATAATGGATAATTGTTGTTTTGTGTCTTACTTTCTATCTTTTCTTTCTTTTTATTAAAAAAAAAAAAAGGAAGAAACCTTCAGCTGATCCAGGCTCAGGCTAGGCAGCCATCATCCTCGACTGTGTTGACTCAACCTGTTAATGGTTGTAGCCACACATCCAGTCATGAAGTTCTGAGAGCTGTAGTAAAATCCATCTAATAGTTGATGAGGTATTTTGCTAACAGACAGAATTGACTCCAACAGTTTTAATACGTGTACTAGTTTTAAAACTGATTTCAGGCAATCAGTTGGCGCTCAGAATATGTTGGGAATGACCCAGTTAGTGAAACAAAATTTTAGTTCAAATCTGTTAGCTCTTTTTAGGAGTGTAGTCATTTTGTGTTTGCTAGTTGACTGCCTGTGGCAGCCATCTTTAATTACTTCAAACCATAGGCCTATTCAGAGATTTGCACCTATGATTTCTCTGAGGTTTTTATTAGTCTGTCCTCTGGTCCATGAGAGCCTTGCTGACAAAGGCAAAACCATTATCATCCTTTTACCTTCGGCATTGAGTAACCTAACACCAGCTGTCAGAAAACTTTTTTTAATTATTTGGTAGGTGCTGAAAATGACAACTGTTTTACTTGATGCACCATTTCTCTCTTCTGTGGAGTTCTTCCTAGGACAACACCCACCGTGACAGTAACAATTCACCATATGGGACAATTACTGTAGTAGGCTATGATGTCTATTTTCATTTTTGCATTTGGGCCAGGCGAGTGTAAAAAACGGAGTCCCGGAAGCAAAGGTGGGTGCCAGACCGCCAGGGAGCGCTAATCTGCTTATAGCGGACCTTTCATTCATTCGTTGATTCATTCAACCTTTATTTATATAGGCTAGCCTCGTTGAGCCATGGGGACTCATTTACAAGAGGGACCTGTCTCACTCACACCCAGGGTCAATTTAGAGTTACCAATCAGCCTAACATGCATGTTTTTGGACTGTGGGAGGAAACCGGAGCACCCGGAGAAAAACCCACACATGCACGGAGAGAACATGCAAACTCTACCCAGAAAGGCCTAAACACCTAAACAATTTGTCAGCGTTATAGCGGATTGACTAACTTTTATAATTCATAAGCGGATTTGCGCTATTTTTATTTAAAATGCACTAATAACTATCTATCAGTAAAAACGAAAAAACTTATTTACGGGCTCTAAATCAACCGGACGACTGCTCACAGACCATATCCTGTCAGCGCCCGATGTGGTCCGTGACAAAAAAGCGTCCCCGTCAGTCTCTTGGCTAGAGAGAGCGCTCTCTCTATAGCAGTTAGCAGCCGGTGTGTTACTCTGCAGCCTTATTGCTTGTTTTCGAAGAGTCAGACGAAGAGTTTTTAACATGGAGGGTAAACTTATGGATGTTTCTCAAGGCTCCGGCAAAACTCAGTGTACTACCTGTATGCCGCTCTACGCGCGCATTCTGTGCGCACGCGTTCGCTGGCACAGCTCTGCTTTCGTTCTCGCATTAAATGCTCGCGTTTTCGCTCCAAATCCTTGTTGTAATTTGAGCAGCTGCGCGCAGAGCAGGACAAACTGAGGTCGCTGATTGGTCACTTGCTGACACGCCTACTGAAATGATTGACAGTTCGGGTGAGAGAAGGCATGAGTTGGCAGGCTGCAGCCGCTGCGGTCTTTCTAAACTTTATATGTTAATAAAAAGTTCTAAAAAAATAAAAACAGGGAGCGCTTTTCCTGCAGCCCACAGCTCACCAGGAAATATTTAAAACCTCGCGCAGCCAGGTAGGACATGAATTCATTCATTTCAGTCATGGAGTGAACGGAGGAGAAGTGATTACTTGACTTTTGGCAAAAAAAACAAAAGAAAAGGCCCGATCAGAGATGAAGAAGAGGAATTTAATTCATTTGTGTAACATAAAAAACAGTCCGGCCCCGGGCAGTTTATTGTGAGAACACGCATCACGTACGCGGTCGTAAAATTTGAGCTTTGCGCGTTCGTGACCTGCGGGGCTACGCTTGTGCCTCTGCGTACGTACGGCGTAGTATGGCGTACGGCATGTACGCTGAGCTTTGCCGGGCCCTTCAGCGGCCTACGCGACGCGTCAGCGCCTCATTTGCCCTGTTTAAAATGGCGACTGCCACAGAAGCAAAGGACTTTACAACAAAACACGGTAAAAACAATTATTTCTTTGCTGAGAAAAAATATATTTCTTAGCTGACTTTATAGCACAAGGTTTTTCTGAGCTTGACAGTTTCACGAAATGGTCAAATCTGCTGGATTAAAAAAAGTAGTTCGCCATTTGCCCTGTTCAAAATGGCGGCGACCACAGAAGCAAAGGACTTTACAACAAAACACGGTAAAAACAATTATTTCTTTGCTGAGAAAAAATATATTTCTTAGCTGACTTTATAGCACAAGGTTTTTCTGAGCTTGACAGTTTCACGAAATGGTCAAATCTGCTGGATTAAAAAAGTAGTTCGCCATTTGCACGTTGGCGAATTAGCATTAGCTTCCGCTAGCATTGCTAATACATAAGCGCTTTTGAAATTGCGGACCTAAATAAATTAATAAGCGCTTTAGAAATAGCTGAACTAATTTTTGGATTAGCGCTGCCCAGCACTGCCCGGAAGCATCCGGAAACCCCGCCAATGATTGCCGAACTCCGGAATGACGTAATTAAAGGATCCAGTCAGAAGGCACGGAGTGAGTTCGCGATGGAGGCTTATGAGAGTGATGCTGATTCAGTGAAAGTTCCGGTGGCTTTTCTTTAGTTTTTTTGCCAAAAGTCAAGGGATCGCTTCCTCCTCCGCTGACTCCATGACTGAAGTGATGAGGAAATGAATGAATTTGTCGCAAGCGAATTAAACTCGTGTCCAACGTGGCTGCGCAAGGTTTTGCAAATTTCTTGGTGTGCTGTGGGCTGCAGGACCAGTGCTCCCTGTTTTTTTGTTGTCTTTTTAGAACTTTTTAATAAGATATAACCGCTGCGGCTGAAGCTGTGTGAAGCTGCCGGCTCGCCTTTTTATTCTCTCCCCCCGACCTGTCAAGCAATTCAGTAGCTTGACAGGTCGGGGGGAGAAAAAAAAAGGCGAGCCGGCAGCTTCACACAGCTTCAGCCGCAGCGGTTATATCTTATTAAAAAGTTCTAAAAAAATAAAATAAAAAAAAACAGGGAGCGCTGGTCCTGCAGCCCACAGCACACCAGGAAATTTGCAGAACCTCGCGCAGCCACGTTGGACACGAGTTTAATTCGCTCGCGACAAATTCATTTATGGATAGTTGGCACAGCGTCTTCCTTCAGTCGCGTACCACTTTTCCCCTTAAATCCAAATGCCTGCATCATTGCCGACTCGTAGTCTTCTGGTTTAAAGTGTTTTGTGGAGCGGCTGTGACGTAGTGGTAATGGCAGTCGTCCCCCGATCGGAAGGTTGGCGGTTCGAATCCCGGTTCCCCACACCATGTGTCGTTGTGTCCTTGGGCAAGACACTTAACCCCGAGTTGCTCCCGGTAGGACTGGAAAGCACCTTGCATGGTAATCTGCCGCTACCGGTGTATGAATGTGTGTAGCATTCAATATATGTGTAGCACTTTGAGATTTTCAGTAATGAAAAGTGCGTTATAAATTGAATTCATTATCATTATTGTTATTAAAACACTGCTACGCGATGGAGCAATGAAGTCAGCTCGTTTGACTTGAACAAACTTTATCCATGCATTCTGAATCCTTTTGATGTTGGGGAAATGATGAACACTAACGCCATCCTTCGAGGTACAGAACTGGGTAACACATCGGTTCGGCATTTTCTTGGTTGTATTCGTAACTACTCTGGTCAGAAATAAGAAAGCTACGTTTGTTGCATGATGCTCGTTATAACTCCGTCTCCGTCTCAAGATGGATCCTTGAATGACGTTGATGCCCATACTGTATATGGAGAGGGACACATTATGCCGGAGCTGCTGCGTTAAAATCTCCTTTAAGTCATGAAATAACACATTTAGCATTATTTCTCTACAATATCAATAAAATGCTCCTGTTTTATTATTTAAGTCACTACTAAATATTAATGGCGATGCAATTTGAAAACATGGTGGGTGTTGTCCTTTAAGTGCTTTGTGAGAAGCCTTAGGACCATGTCTCCGCACAGAACAGAGGACTGACATGCTTAACTTTCTACTGAAGGACAAAGGCGTGATGACTAGTGTTAGCTGAATGTGGCAATCAGTTAATGTTTGAAGGAAAACATGTTCTTGATGCTTATTTGGTATTTTCTAGACTAGCCAAGCTCTTGTTGCAGTGGAACACAAACTTTAACCAGAGCGGAAAAAGCAGCTCGAGTCAAACCAGCTTTTCTGCCTCGAAGTTACAGAGTTGCCCCCAGTTGTCTAAAGAAAGCTTCAAGGCACAGACCTGGTCACATTCTCAAGAAAACGTTTCTGCAGAACAAGGTGGGTGTCAGTTTTTAACTCTCACATCCAGTTATGTATCCAAATATTTTTCAGCCTATAAGTCAGTTTTTTTTTGCATCATTTGCATGCCCTGTGACTTGTACGCCAAACAGATTTATTATTTTCATATTTATAAACCAATTTTTGGCTGAGATATGACCGTTTTCATTAATTCTGACAGAAAATATTGAACACTACCATTTTCAGCCGCTAGATGGCAGTCAAGTAGTATGGCATGCTGTTGTCATGCAATAGGTAGAAGTGCCTATTAATGACACAATCGGCTTGCCAAAGTCTGCCAACTTCGTCCAGCTCCGGGATCATGCCTGGAGCAACTGCCAAATCATCTTCATTTTGCCGCACTGCCACGGCGAAATTCAACAAATTTGACCATTGAAGTACATTTATTGTCGCAGTGGTTAGAGACGGTGGGCCTGTGATCGGAAGATCGTTTGTTCAAGCCCCGGTACAGACAATATAAAAAAAATGTGGATGGAAAAAGGTGAAACACCCACATCTGCCTCCACCCTCATTCACCCCACTCTGGGCCTCTGAGCAAGGCCCTTAACCCCCACCATCTGCTCCCTAACAGGTCTCTCTTGAAAATGAGATCTGGTGGCTCAATGAGACTACCTGGATAAATAAAGGGTAAATGAAAAAACGTTTTTTTTGTCAACTGAGACACACCTTTGTTACAATGTCGAGCAAACAAATAATTGTTTTTAGGTGCTTAATGTGTTAAATTTCAAAGAAATTCACTGCGACTGGTCCCTCTACTACGCGCTCCTCCAACTGCAAATCAGCTTTTGTAATGCAGCTGATTTGACCATTAAAGTGAATTTATTAAAGGTTGGACTGAGACACCTTTTACTATACAGTATTTTTGAGCAAACAAATAATTGTTTTTAAGTGTTAATCTTGTTAAATTCTTGTTAGTCCTCCCGTGCACGCTCCCGCAGCTGATTTTTGGCACAACACCGGCCCACATTTCCTGGTTGTCAGCGGTGACGAGTAACAAACCCGACGCGTCAGCGGTGATGCATAATAGATGCGACTTGTATGGCAAAGTGACACGTTTTTTCTTCTTCATTTTATTAGATGTATTTGGACTGATGCGACTTATACCTGCAGTGTGATGTATACGGTGGAAAATAGGGTAATAATGAATAACATAAATATTATACTGTATTTACGGTACATAATGGAATATAAAATGAATACAACTGTAAAGTGAGCATACAACAATACAAGCCCAACTAATGAACACACAAAAGTATTAATACTACCTTGATGCATGCTCAATAATCCAGGTAGAAAATTTAAAAAAAAGTTAAGGTAAGTCTGGTCCTCTGGACATTCAAAAAACAAAACGAAGCAAACAAAATTGTAGAAACATTTCGTCTTTCATCCGAAAGACTTCCTCAGTCTGAGCTGCTGTATTCAGCTCGGTCTGAAGCTAGATTTATACTCGACAAGTCGCGCAGCGCGCGAGGGTACGCGCGCCAAAAGTGACGAAATATCACTGTCCTTGCCCCTGCGCGTCGTTTTGGCGCGTGTCGCGCACCTCCGAATTTTTCAAACTCTGCAAGGCTGGTGCGCGCGTCGTGGGCGCTACTGAATTGATTGACAGGTCGGGTGGGGACCTCACCCGACAACCTTCACACTCTTCACGCCGGAGCCTGCAGCTGTCTGCGCCGCTGTGGTCGTGGAGACGGCGTCGCGACGCATGGAGGAATGTTTTGTATGTGACACATGTGTTAAATTCCTCTTCATCCCTGATCTGGACTTTTCTTTTGTTTTTTGCCAAAAGTCAAGTGATCACTTCCTCCTCCGCTGACTCCATGCATTAAAACAGCAAGACACAATAACTGTTGTTCTATTATGATTTGCTCCTCTAATAAAGACAACAGTTCAGCACGCGAGCGGAAAGCCTTTTTTGTTGTTGTGTGATTTCAAACAGTTCTTCTTCTATGGTAGATTTCTTCTTCTACACCCTTTCTTGCAACATATGCACAGGTTTTAGAGGGTACTGCCACCTGCTGGTCCTTAAAAGAACAGCACTTTGCCATGCGCCGCCGTACGTCAACTATAACACAGCAGCGACACTGTAAACGAATGAAGCCGCACGGCTCAGTGCACGCACGGCTCAGTGCACGCACGGCTCAGTGCACGCACGGCTCAGTGCACGCACGGCTCAGTGCACGCACGGCTCAGTGCACGCACGGCTCAGTGCACGCACTGCGCGCGCGCTCCAGCCAGCGGACCAAAGCGCGAGTATAACTTGGCCTTTATAAATAGCACCCTCTCACAGTGGATCGACCAGTTTGCTCTTGACAGCCAAAACCAGCTGCTCACATGATCAAGGAGGACCATCAGCCTAACGATGGATCGATAGCACCCTGATGGTTGTTTGCTATTCACAGAGGGCTGAGTGATACTAGCAATAACAGCATTCATAGTTGCCAAGTCCGCTTAATATAAGCGACTTTGAGCTTGTTTTTTTCTACAGTCGCTTTTAAATTTTGTGAGTCCCCCTCTTACAATGCTGTTAGCATTGTAAGAGGGGGACAGTTGAACCCGGAGGCCTCCACCTCTTTCTAATGATGGACAGTTTCTTTTTACAAAGATGGCCTCCTTTACTCCTCTCTCAAACCATTGTTCCTCTCTATCAAGGATGTGAACATCTTCATCCCTGAAAGAGTGACCGCTGGCCTGGAGATGAGTGTAGACCACAGAGTCCTGACCTGATGATGTTGATCTTCTGTGCTGGGCCATCCTTTTGGCCAGTGGCTGTTTAGTTTCCCCGATATAAGACTGATCACAGCCCTCCTGACACTGAACAGCATACACAATATTACTCTGTTTGTGCCGGGGGACTGGATCTTTGGGATGAACCAGTCTTTGCCGTAATGTATTTTGGGGTTTAAAAGCCACTGGGACGTTGTGTTTAGAAAATAAACGTCTCAATGTCTCTGAAACTCCCGCAACATACGGAATGACCACTGGTCTGGGTCTGGGTTCCTTCTTTTCACCTGATGGCTGGCTGGAGTCCTGTTTGGGTTTCTTCTCTGCTTTCAGGAAGGCCCAGTTAGGATATCCACATTTCTCTAGAGCCTGTTTTGTGTGTGATTTCTCCTTCTGTCTGGCTCCTGAGTTAGTGGGGACGCTGTCTGCTCTGTGATACAGAGTCCTGATGACTCCTAACTTGTGCTCCAGAGGGTGATGGGAGTCAAACTGTAAATACTGGTCTGTGTGTGTGGGTTTGCGGTACACCTCAGTTTGCAAATGTCCTCTATCAGAAACTGAGACCTCACAGTCCAAGAAAGCCAACCTGCCATTTTTTACATCTTCTCGTGTGAACTTGATATATTTATCCACAGAGTTGATGTGATCAGTGAAATGTTGGACTTCCTGAGATTTAATTTTAACCCAGGTGTCGTCAACATACCTGAACCAATGACTTGGTGGTCTCCCTGAAAAGGACGTCAAGGCTCTCTTTTCTACCTCCTCCATGTACAGGTTGGCAACAATAGGAGAAACTGGAGACCCCATAGCACACCCATGTTTCTGACTATAATATTGCTCCCCATATGTGAAGTAGGTTGACTGCAGGCACAGTTTCAAGAGTTGACACAGTTGTTCTGTGGAAAGCGTGGTCCTGCTGTTCAGAGTGGTGTCTGATTTTAACCTTATACAGACCACCTCTACTGCCTCATCTGAAGTATAAATACCTCATTAGAAGTGTAAATACGGTTTACGGTTTTCCTATTATTGTCACTGTTTTCTTTGAATGTGTCTACACTTTAGGCCAGAGGTTTAGGCTAAAAGCCATCATGCTCTACAAGTTCCTGCAGCAGTGAGACAGATAATAACCAGTCTATCTTTTCCTCATCAGGTGTTTCAGCTCATCCTAAATATGAGAAAACTCCGAAACTCCACAGCTCACATAGAAAGACTCCATCGGCAGCTGTTAGAGAAAACTATGTCAAAGAGAGTTTTTATGAAACACAGAGTTCTCCTGAAAACCACCTCGAGTACTTGGCTTTCAAAGTGGTTAATCAAGTGATTAGGGAGGCGGTGAACATGGTGCATAATCTGAGCCAAGCTAATACATCTCACTGTGTCGCCAAGTCTGGATACCAAACGTTCTGCAGCAGCCCAGACGAGGGCAAGAACCGTGCACTTTGGAAACCTTCAGGAGACGAAGACGGAGCAAGCTGTCAGGATGGCCTGAGGGGGAGCAGGAGGACGGAGCGGGATGAGAAGACTTGGGTGATGAATAAAATCACAAACCAGGAACACAGACTGGATGTGTGTTGGCATGGCACCTGTTGGGTTTGCAAAAGGCCAGGCTTGGACGAGTTCCAGGAGTTTTTGCAAGGAACTCCAGGAGAAAATCTCCTTGATCTGTGGATGGATATAGAGAGGCTACGAGCTACACAGCACAGTGAGAGAAAAAACAGGTCAATATTCCACTTGGTCATATTCTGTTTGTATCCTGTGATTAAAACCAGTTTTACTGAGTCGAACTTTTATTATCAATGCCATGAAATAAAAATGTGTGTTCTATTTTATTTCTTCAGGTATTTAGCCCTGATGAGGAGCTGGTACCTGGTGAGTAGCAGCCGGAGCAGACTGAATGGGGAGCTGCTGTCCACACTGGGACTGACCACCCCCCTCTGCTGGACTGAAGAGAAGCTGCGCTCGGTTCAGCCCTCCATCACAGAGTCTCTGCTCTGCTACTGGTGGGACTGGCTATATGTCTCATCTACAGGGGTTTCTACTTGAACACATCTGACAATCTGTTCGTCTCTTTGCATTAACACATAAAATGCATAGTCTCATTTTAAATATTCATTCTGGATATGGTGTACTACATTTATTGTTTTAAATTAACTTCCTTCCAGACCTTCTACCATTTAATTTTCAGTCTCTTGCCGCCTCAGGGCTCCTCGGTTCTGGTCATCTCAGTGTGTTCAGGATGTGTCCCCTGGTGTGGAAATGAGGACGAGGGTTTCTTATTCCAAGGCCATGACCAGCATACAGCCCTGCCATGGCTCCGCACCTCTAAACAACTCACACCCTCACCCCAGTTCGTCCCAGTCTCCCCATGCTGCTCATGACCAGGTTTGGGTTCATTTATCCTGTGAAAACATCTGTGTCCAGCTTTTTACCTAAATGTAAATTTGCTGCACAGCATATGATTTTACTTGATTTCATCACTTGTTTTTATTTGATCATTGATTTTAGTTGCACTTTGTAGCACTTTGAGATTTTTGTTAATGAAAAGTGCGTTACAAATTAAACTCATTATTATTATTATTATTATTATTATAAGTCTTTATACACATGTCAAAATGGCAGGTTATGAAAAAAGCATCATTTTTTATCTTTACGGTAGCATTTGTTCTATTCAACCCCCCCAAAAAAAAATAAAAAATAAATAAAATAAATGTAATGAAAACTATATGAAAAAACTGTTTTACTTGCTGCTCCATTTCTCTCCTCTGTGGAGAGAGAACCAGGCTCTCAGTGCTGAATCCTTTTCCAACTTATATTTCACACACTTGAAGTTCAGTCATGGTTGCAAAGATGCGTGCACCTTTAAACAAATAATTTGCTGAGAACCTTTTAATAACCACCTTTTATTCTTTTTGAAAACAGACCTGTCAATAAACCTGTCTGGTTAACTTGAAATAAAACTGGTATGTTTTGTTGGAATATTCCTGACAGGAGAAGGTTACAAAAAATGTCAAATTTAAGAATCATGTGAACAGTGAGGACAATCATCAAGAAGTGGAGAAAATATGGAACAGCTGTAACATTATCTAGAACTGGATGTCCCTCCAACAGCTGACGACTGGGTGAGACAGAAACTGGTCAGGGAGGTTAATAAACCTACAGCAACACAATCTGCAGAAGTTTCTGACATGATTTGTGTTCCACATCTGGTAGCAATCTCCTTTATTCTGTTAATAGCTGGACTCTGGTGTAGGGGAGCCTTTTCTGCACAAATGAATAAATAAAACATGCAGGTCCAGATCAATACTGTGCCACGTATATCAGGTCTCTAAAAAGCAGATGGTAACATGTGTTAAGGTACAGTAAACCTGGAACGGCAACATTCTGTCCCAATCTCAAATGTTGCAGGAAAAAAGTTATGGCTCACCAAAAGAGCACCATGGTAGCAGCAAAGCATGGTAGCAGCAGCATCATGCTGTGGGGTTGTTTTATTCATCTGAAACTCAAAGTTAGTCAAAGAGACTCAAACCAGCACTATTTCAAATACCTTTTTATTTTTGTAGTTTTTGGGTCTAAATTAAAACCTTGTTTGTTTGTTGTTGTTTTTTTTTTTTCACCTAAAATGTCTTGAGGTGAGTTTCTTTTTTTAAATGACATTGACACCAAGCAGATCAACAAAATAATGACTTTCGCGGGAAAAGAAAAGGTTTTGGTGTACCCTAGCCAGAATCCAGGCTTTTCATGGTAAATTTGCAGGGGACCTGAAGAGAGGTGTGCAGTATCGGTAAATGCCAGCCAAGACTGCAAGATTGCTTTGTTTATTTATTTATTTATTTATTTTCCACAATTGATGCTTCTTTTCAGTTGAGTTAAGTTGGGTTTTGTATTGTTGGCTGAATCAAACTTCTTAAACCTGAAGCACCTTCTGCAGGTTTGAAGGTCACCTGCATCGCTTGTCGGACAGTGTTTGCAGTGTTCAGTTTTAACTGTTTAGTACAGAACATTTTGTTTATATCTCATTAGTTGCTGTCTGGCAGACACTGGTTCTGTGGAGGAAGAAGTGAACAGATGCTGCAGGCTCTCAGTGTTGAATCCTTTTCTGGGTTGTACTTCACGCACTTCTGTGAACAATCTGGGAACCAGGTACGATCTGAGCCTTGGAATGTCTGAAAACTAAACAGATCACACGACACCCCAGTTCATTTATCTGTAGATGAAGCAAGAATCGTGGGAAGTTGTCAGCTGATTTTAAACAGTTTTCACAAGTGATTAACTTTTATTTTTCTTCACAAGCTTATGCATTTGTAAAATTATTTTATTGCCTCATTAGGCTACAGCTAAATGTGTTATGCCAGAGTTAAGTGTTAAAGTTTGAAGACTTTATTTGTTTTTTAATGTTCTGTTTTTGTCTGTCCTAGCTGTGGGTGAATGCTGTTTACTTCTGGACAGACCTGCTGCATTACCACGAGTTGTTCTGCCAGGATGGACCAGACCCATACAAAGTTCAGAGAGAGGCACAGGTCAGCTCATTATTAGTCAGATAAACAAACAATTAGAAGATAAAGTCCCAGCATTTTTTCAATACCGTATTTTCCGGTGTATAGGTCACACCTTTTTATGTTTTTTTCAAGGCCTGCGACCTATACACCGGTGCGACCTATATATGGCTTGTTATCACTTTCGGCGAAACAAATTTTTAAATCCAGCTCATTTCACAATTACGTTCATTTATTAAGGAAAAGTTCAGCTCAGACACATATTTGCTATAATTTTTATCAAACAAATAATTGTTTTTAAGTGTTAATCTTCTTAAAAGCCTTGCTGTGCGCTCCTGTGGCAGACATTTGCAGCAGAGCTAAACGTAGGTGCGACCTATACACCAGTGCGACCTATCTAGGGATTTTTCCAATCTATTGGTGATAATTGGACAATGCGACCTATACACCAGAAAATACTGTATATGAAAGAGCTTACATCATTATGGACACGTATGCATTTTATACCATTCATAAAAATTAAAATTGAAAAATTGTACCATTTAGTAATGACTTTGAAATAAAATACCACCAGTTAGAACCATTTAACATCATCCTGAACCAGGTTATAGTGGTACACACTAGAAAATACGGTAATACATATCGTCCACCATCTTTCAAGCCTGAGTTGTACACAGAGTCTAATGATCCACAGTAGACTGGTCGGTTCTGTGGGCTCATAATCCTGAGGCTGCAGGTTCAAGCTCAGGTTGTTAAGAAAAGTAAAAACATTTTCAGACACCTTGTTTTGTGGTTGACTCTTTTGCCTTCTCCATTCTTCTCTACCCTTTTCACCCCTGCTTTTTTTAAGTAAAAAATATTAAGTCATAAAATCCAGTGAGTCAGACCCTCTCAGCTTTGCTTCAGTCCAGTCACCCAAAACCATTATGCCTGACTACGATGAACCAAGGGAGGAGAGAAGAATGGTGTGGTCCAGAATACCTCACAGTGAGACCTTTTTTCCCGTCAGTTAGCTTTCAGTTCACTAGAGGCATGACATTTGGTTATTTCCATCATCCTGTGGTCAAGAGGTTTATATGAGCTACATTTATTTGGTGTGATGGCAGCACTGATGAGAGAAAGTAATATTGCAGGAGCACAGAGTGATGGCAATGATGAAAGTGATTGTGGTTTTGAGCTGAACAGTTTTTTTTCCTCTCTTCCCCAGCTCCTCTACTCCACCTATATTTTCAGCTCTGCCAGGAGGAGCATTAATGTTGATGTAGGGGTCCAGAGGGAGGTGTACGACCAACTGCAGCCGGCTTTTGAGGAGCTGTTTGATGATGTTGAGGAACATGCACTCACCATCCTGCTGGAGCCGTGGACTCTGCTGCTCAGCAGGGACAAAGTGTCACTCCAGCAGGTGTTTGTAATACAAGTTTGTTGTATTTGGGAAAACTCAGGTGAGAACCCAAACACTAACTCTAAGCCAGCCACAACCAACCCACAGGCCGAGCAAGGAGGGCGTTAATCAGAGACACATCCAGGAGGCCAAAGATGACCCTTTGCAGAAAGAAAGATAATGGTAAAGACAAATAAAAATAATATTGGAAGTTAGGTTAACTTGGCTGTTAGATTGGCTCAGCTTATACTTAAGGTTCTTCATCTAGTTGAGACCCTGATTTTCACTTGAGAACTTGAAGGACAACATCCATCCATCCATCCATCCATCCATCTTCTTCCGCTTATCCGGGGTCGGGTCGCGGGGGTAGCAGCCTAAGTAGGGAGGCCCAGACTTCCCTCTCCCCAGCCACTTGGAGCAGCTCCTCTGGGGGAATCCCAAGGCGTTCCCAGGCCAGCCGAGAAACATAGTCCCTCCAGCGTGTCCTGGGTCTTCCTCTGGGTCTCCTCCCGGTGGGACATGCCCGGAACACCTCACCAGGGAGGCGTCCAGGAGGCATCCTAACCAGATGCCCGAGCCACCTCAACTGGCTCCTCTCGATGTGGAGAAGCAGCGGCTCTACTCCGAGTCCCTCCCGGATGACTGAGCTTCTCACCCTATCTCTAAGGGAGAGTCCAGCCACCCTGCGGAGAAAACTCATTTCAGCCGCTTGTATCCGAGATCTTGTTCTTTCGGTCATAACCCAAAGCTCATGACCATAGATGAGGGTGGGAACGTAGATCGAAAGTCAAAGTCAAAGTCAACTTTATTGTCAGATCTGCAATATGTACTGTACAGGACATACACAGGACCGAAATTGCGTTTCTCTCAGTCCCTCGGTGCAACAGTAAACATCTAAACATTGAAACACTGAAACATATAATAATAGACATAAGCATAAAATAGTAAAACTAACATTGTCCTGAGTTTTTTTTTTTTTTTTTGCATAGCGGTGCAAGAGCATGAAAATCCACACCAACTCTAAAACTAAAACATTAAACATTTAATGAACATAATACTGTCCTGAGTTTTTGCATACTAGCACAAAAAAAAGAGTATAAAAAGTATAACTAAAATAAACTAAAGGTTTCTAGCATTGACATTTGCAAAGTGGCAAAGCAGCGTATGAGTCAATGTACACAGTATATGTATGAGGTAGTAGTTGATGTTGTTATAGAGGCAAAAAGTGGCATATGCAGTAAGGCACATTGGGCATCCCTAAATAAGACCGTTCAGAGCACACTGTATATGTACCAGCA
>JBBPBX010023542.1:11814-40447 GCA_038048925.1 Garcialebias charrua | reverse complement strand
TTTGTGTTTCAGGAACCCAGCACCAACTCCTGAAGAGGTGGAGAATTCGTTTATTACTCTATTAACTGCTGTATCTAAATAAACTTTGTTCTTAACCTTAGCGCCTCAACGTTTGTTTCATATTTAATCTTCAGATAGCTTGTGACAAGTTTAAGAAGAAAAATCAATCCATAAATATGTCATACAGGCTAAAAATACAGTAATCATTATTTTCCTCCTTCCCTTTTTGAATTCTTTAAAGTCCATGACTCACCATGTTTTCAAATTGCCTCGCCATTATTTATTTGTTTATTTAAAAATAATACAGGAGCGTTTATTTATATGGTAGAGAAATAACACTAAATGTGTTATTTCATGATTTCATGATTTATAGCAGATTTTTAGCAAAAGCTCCGGGAATATCTGCCCCTCTCTTTTTCTCTCCCCGTGGGTCGGGAGTTCAGAAGGTAGCCGCACAGCAGAGCTCTGAGCGCGTGTCCCCGTGCTCTCTGGACAGAACCGAGCCCTGAGTCAACGACCAGAACTCCAGGGGTCACCGCAGAACGGGGAGCCAGGGAGAAGACGAGAGAAGCCGCGCGGCTTTTGCTCCTCTCTGCGCAGAAGCTGAGAGGCTTTGAGAGCAGCGAGCAACAGTCCGCAGGGTGTTATATCTTATTAAAACGTCTATAAAATAAATAAAAAATAAAAACAGAGCACTGGTCCAGTTGTACCCACAAATGCACTAAGAAATATGCAGTTTTAACTCCTATTTTTTAAAGATATGTATGGAACAATTAAATAAATAACAAGTAGGACCGTGCTTTTATTGAGGCAAAAAATATTGTGATATCAAGGTATTTTACTTAATAATTTCTGTATATAGCCTGTTTCAGCTTTTTCAGCTAATTCTACATTTTTAATCCAACTTTTCAGCCTAATTTAGCAAAACCATGCTCTTGTTTAGCTATTTTTTTTAAAATCATTCTAATTAACTTAAACTGTTTATTTTCATTAGACCAGTGTTTTTCAACCTTTTTGGAGCCAAGGCACAGTGTTTTCATTGAAAAAATCACGAGGCACACCACCAACCAGAATTGTAAACAGAGATACTGTACTCTGTATCCGCCTATATTAAATATATAGTCATTCTTATCATAGTGTCTTGGATAGAAATGAAATAAACACAGAAATGTATTTTTATCATTTTATATTTCTTATTTCAATGTGGTCTTGTGACTGTTACATGCTCAAAGCAGCAAGGGGCGATATGTACCATTTAAGTTTACCGGTATATATATACAGTATATATATTTTTGGGTACTTCATTGTGTATTTTATGAGTGTGGACAAAGTCAAACACTAAAGCTGTTTAGAAAACCACTTGGTTTCTAAACTTAAAAATATTTAGATCACAGATCAAAAATTTAAACTGAGAGCCTGTATCATTTTAAGGGAAAAATATGTTGTTTCAAAATTTCATAGCGTCTACAAATCCCAAAAAAAAATTGGGATAAATCCATTTTTCCCACTGTGCCGTAGTAAGTGGACCACTTATAGCTTTGGCCCCCTCTCGGCCCCCCCAGCAATAAAAGTCTAGCTCCGCCACTGGTCCAGAGCAGCACAGCGCTGCAGAGAGAGAAAGACAAAGAGAGCCACGGCAGTTTGGAGAGCAGAGAGAAGTCACGCAGGTGAGGCAGGCAAGCTGACGTGACATGGCAGGAAACCATTATTTTAGAACATAAAAAAGGATTTAGTATTCTGTGACTAATTCTATTCTATTTTTATCTGGTCCAGGAACTCTTATCAGATTATTTTATCAGCGAAAGTCAGCGCGTTTTCCTCAATATTTTTTCTTCACTCAGTCCCACACTTTATTTATTTTATTTGTTTGTGGGTTTAAATTTTTTCTTCACTCAGTCCCACACTTTATTCATCTTATTTATTTGTGGGTTTTATATTTCAATGCCATAGTGTATTATAACGTATTTACGCATGGTAATATACAAATACATCACCTCACCAGATCCCGCCTCCACTTAATCAAAAGTCAAATTATAAGTGGATTTAATTGACACTGTTTTTATAGTTAGCCACAAAACCTAACGAGATTAACAGTGAACTCGGTCTAGGGTTTCAGGAGCGACGGCGAATATTTATTCTAGAACCCCACTCCCCCTCAACCAGATTGATCCGTCGATCCAACTGGGTGCGCAACCACTGCGTGTTTTTACTCTGGGATCTGGAGTCTTGGCTGGAAACTTACAATTCTACTTTTAATTGTAACGTTCTTTTTCTTTTTACACGTATTAACCCTGGAGTCCAAACACTGAGTAAAATTTGCCTATAAAATTTCCAATCACAGATTTCGTTTAAACAGGAATCTGCTTACCTTTTTTTTGTTGGAGTGACCGGTCACTGATCAGTGCTCTGGACTCCTCTGCCCCTTCCTGTCCGCGCGTGCAACCATCTCGGTAGGAACCTCCAATTGTTGACGTGACATCTTATCCGCCCCAGAATTCGTTTTTTGGTTCACTTTGGAACAGGAAGGAGAGATACACACACATGACAGACGCTCACTTAAAGTTCCAAACCAGTTTAATTAATCATAAGTTAAAAGTCACAGAATACATTTGTTCTATTTCAAAAAATCATTATATTTGATTAAAATATGTGGACAGAGAGTGAGTGAGAGAGATAGGGAGACAAAAGAATGGAGGAGGGGGGAGAGAGAGGGACAGGGAGAACATATACAACCTGATCCGTGGGCTACTTCTGCCCTGCTGTTGGCGGCTCGAACCTTTTTATACCCTTCTGTGGGGGTTTTGTTTCAGAGACTGTTGTCCCCTCTTTATTGCCAAAAGACAGGAAATACCACTGCCTTCCCCCAGCTTGCTCGGGTGGTCTCCCCAAGCTCCTGGGGGATGGGCATCGAGACACATCGATGACTAAAATAAATGTACTTATAGACACACACACTTTCGTAGACCACTAAATGACCAATTAGTATAACTGGACATTAAATTACATTAAAGATCATACCCTACACACATATTTAGAGCTGTTCTTGTTACTTTCTAACTGAACAAACATGCAAAGCCAGAGAGTGGCTTTTAGTGGAATTCTCCCAGTCATATATTACAAAGTCGTAAAACTGACAGGACAAAGAGGCACCAGCTATATTATCATCCCCAAGCCTCACCAGAACAGATCTGCCTGTGTCCTTTAGTAATCCTTATCACTCTACAAAAGAAACTGATCATTTGAGCACCGTATGAAAAACCCCATCAAAATAAATGTAAAACACGAAGACAAATATATTTTTATTTCACAACAGGCCCCATAAAACAGAGTCCTTCTGGGCCCGCACGCAACTATACTCGGCTACTTTGGTCTACCAAGGCATGAGAGTTCGAATGCGACCTTTTCTTGTTGTCCCGCTCGATCCTCTTAGCTCCTTCCTGGTTCACGGGCTGGAGCACACTGAACCGTGTGGATCCCCTGGCATTGACACGCACTACCTGTGGTGTGCGTTCAGCGACTCCACACGGGTCCTTACTGACCAGGGCTGTCTGGTCTTGCCTCCCCTGGACTCCGTTGAGAAAACCCCCTCAGCTGGAGCATTTCCAGGAACCACCTATCATAAACAGAATGTGCCACAGCAAACAACACCCAATCAATTATAAATCAGTAGTACAAAGAATGAATCATGCATGTTAGTTGGGTTTAGAAGAGGCTTAATCTTCATTAGGGTTAATTATGAGTAGTTTTGAGGCGGTTCATACTTACAAAAATACTGTACCTTTTCACTCAGCTTATAGCAGAAATTACACACATAGAAATAACATCGCAAGCGGCGGCAGAGCATAATTCACAAAACATTGTACACCTGTGGTTCTATACACCTTTTTCCTGAGTCAATAAGTCACATGTCGTCTCGTCAAGTCAATTGCTATAATTCTACAGAACCATCATATTTCTAAACACCCTCTGATCAGGTCCACTTCAGGTTTGAGTGGTTTGAGCCTGCAGGCCAGGAAACATTTCCAAGGGGCGTCCCCCATCCTGCTTCACACACAAAAAAAACAGTGTTGTTAATTGCTCATTTGAAATATGCTTGCATCAATACTCCTTCCTCCATGACATGATTAAAGAAAATAAAACGTTCAAGACCGATGCCGCCTCAATATCAACGCAAGTGAACTTTGTTTATAACGCCAATTTATCAGTTCATCTTTTAGTTAATTAGTTATTTCTAGGAACATTTGTCAACCTAGTTGTTTCTAGGAAACATTTACAATCTAGTTATTTCTAATTAGTTATTTCTAGGGACCAATTCCAACCTCTCTATTTTTAGAAACATCTGTCAGCCCCTTAACCCCCTTTTGAAACAAAACTCTACCTTGTTTCAATTATGCCAAAGTTATTTGGTTAATAAATTGGAAATTGTGTCTAAATTTACCATCCTTTAACCTAAGCACTAGTGTCAGATGTTTCCTAAACCTCAGCCTATTGCCACCACTAATTTGGTTTTCACAACTGAAATATATTTCTATCAGTATTACATTATACCCATTTTGCTCCATTATTTGTATTCACTTAATTCTGCCTTATAATGTGAAATGTGACACTAGGCAGAACGTTTTTCTCTCGGGCTTTGTTTTCACTAGGGAACAGTTACACGCCTGCACATACACAGACATAACACTGGATGATTGACATACAGAGCTGATAGTTTGTTGTCAGAAAGGAGGGTCACGTGGTAGTGTAGGTGGTTCCAGGGCGGTCCCGAAGCAGTCGAAGGCGGTTCCAGGTTCCAGGAGGCGGTGACGACATCCAGGGTTTTATAACCGTGGCCCTGCCTTTGAAGATGTGTGTGTTGGACTGTGCTTGGAGTCAGGTCTGTTGGTTGCTGTAAGGTTTATTCTTATATGTACAATAAACCTGCATAAAATTTGCACATTCGTTTCAGAGCTTCCTTCAACCTTTTGAATTCGCAACAATTTGGTGACCACCGACGCTGAGAGGTTTGCAGTTTCGTCTGAAACGAGAGATGATTTGGAGGGTTCCCCCACCGCCGACAGAGACGAGCACGCGCGCAGTCAACAACCGGTGATTCACAGAGGTGAGCAGAATTCCTCTTAACACAAAATGTCTGCTATCGGATACACTAAATTATTTGTTGACTGAGGGCTGTTTGTCTCCAGGTGGGCCAGTGGTTTATAATGTTAGCAGCTAAAAGTAAAAAAAAACGTGAACTACTGTTGGTATTTCATTTGAATGTGCATTTTTTGCGGTTTTTGTACATGTAAGTAAGGTGAAGAGCACATAAGTCCCACACACGCGTAGGGATAATTTACGAGTGCCTTAAGTTTGCCCTTCCCCCACATCCCCGTTCTATGAGCTCCGGCCTGTCGGCTGGGAGACACTTTTCCTTTGGACTCCGGGAAACTGTGGGGTCGAGGCTTGATCGTGAACTCCGGGCATCTGTCGCCGTCGAGTCACAGGGCTTTCATCCGACACACGGTTTTGCCGTTCAGAGTGGATTGCCACTCCGGGTTCACAGGTCGCTGTGCATGTGATTAAAGTTCACATCCGGGACTGTGATCGCTGTTAAGAGTCACATTTTTCCTCCCCTTCCCAGTTAAAGTCGATTACCGTATTTTCCACTGTATAGGTCGCACCCATTTTTTTTAAAGATAACTTTCTTATCTTTTTATTATTTTTTGCTTTCTTTTCTCTCTTTATTCGAGGCTTGCGACCTGTACTCCGGAAGGTGCTGTATACACGCAAACAAGGCAACAGGGACAGATTTTTTATTTTCATTTTTATTCTCATTTATTGCGTTTGTGAGTGTAAAAGCCAGGGAGACAGGAACCTGGTCTGGGGATGTGCCCGAAGCAGTTTCGCAGATGCAAGCTGCTGGCTAGAACTCAGATTTATGGCTTCTAACAAGATAACACTCTCCTGTTCGTGCCTGACACGAAGGGGGAGAGGTTCCGGGAATGAGACATCTCCTCCCCTCCTCCCTCACCCCCTCCCCTACGTGCCTGTGAACCTGCATAGCACAGAGGCCTTTTTCATCCATAAATCTCACTGGGTTGTCTCCTTGGTTCTGGTTCTGGACCTGCTAGGGGGGTCTGCCTCAAAGGTTTTCGGCTGATAACGGGGGGTTTTACAACTTAATCAGCTCAGGATGGGACTGTAAAAGTTACTGTTTATTAGTGTGTACTTCAGTGCTGCTTTGAAAAAAAGCTCCAGAGTAAAGTAGTTAGTTAATTGCCAGTTAACAGTTGGGTTATTACATGGTTTGTTTTTTATTTTCTGTTGCTGTGACTTTTGTTTTAAACACGCTGCCCTCTCTAGACCTATATTTTTGTTTTTGTTGATTTCCTTCTGTGGCAGTCCTCACAATGCAGTACTGTATTTTTTGCAGATAAGTGGTTTTCACTCTCAGTGTTAAAGGCACATTTCAGATTTTTATAGGTGAGGTTCACATGAACATGTTGGCACATGCTGTCTTTCCTGCTGTAGGTGGCTTTTTGTGTTGTTTAAACATTTACAGTACATGCAGGGTTAATCTCACGCCATTAATTGTTACGTTTCCAGTTCTCATCACTTCAGCCTGGTGGGGTGCAGGTCATGTTTAATGACATATGAACAAGGCCTGTGTAATGGTGGTTTGGAGTACTTTGGTGGTTTGTTTTATTTTATTTATTTGGTTTTTTTTATGTTTTTTTTTTTGGAGGACTGCCGCTTGTTTGTTCTGCAGGAGCGTTCTGCCTTGGCCTTCTGACCTGCTCGACAGAGTCTGGAAGGGAGTCTTCACACAGCTGACATACTACAGGGGGTGACTTTATTTAGGTGTTTTCTGAGGATTTCAGCTTGGCGTCTAATCAGTGAATGTTGCAGGTGTTCCATGACGACGTTTGGTTAGC
Organism: Garcialebias charrua; assembly: GCA_038048925.1. Taxonomy (NCBI): domain Eukaryota; kingdom Metazoa; phylum Chordata; class Actinopteri; order Cyprinodontiformes; family Rivulidae; genus Garcialebias; species Garcialebias charrua. The sequence continues at coordinate 33,533 of JBBPBX010023542.1, read as the reverse complement.
AGTTAATTCTTTGTACTTGGTGGTGGATTATACACAGATATGCAGCTCTCGGTTTACAATTTTCTTCCTCACCCTACAACATTCGCATTCGCATTGCACAGTACATACGTGCATTGTACATACCTAGGTACACTATACCATAGCATTGAGAGGATTGTATCTCGACTCTGGCTTTGGATCACATTTTAGGACAGATCACATGTTCCTTTGTCATTGAAACCAGGTTTGCTAACCACCGTGACTCTGCTGAAAACTCCTGATGGCGCCTGCACTGGAATAAACTGAACTGCCATAATGCGTTGTGTTCGGCTGAGCTGCACGATGAAACCACCTGCACTGAACTGAAAGTGCACTGAACTGCCAACATGCATCATGTTCAGCTAAAGCCGCAAGCTGTCATGACTCGTGCCTGAACTGTTACATGGAGTTTTCCGTTTTTGCACCAGTTTCAACTCAAGTCTATGAACTGTGGTCTGCACCCACTGCTGAACTCTTGACATCTCCTATGGGGGCTGGAGAACTCATGACAAGTGAAAGTCAAGCTGGAAAACTCACTACCAAACATAGCAGCCTGGCTGATGTGTCAGCTGACCATGTGATCTTCAGGTGGTGATTCATAACTTCAGTTTAATGATCAATACTATCTTTGCTATGGTAAAATCTCACACACACACATGTACACGCTTTTCATTGTGACACACAGAACTGATCTCACTGACACGTGACCTGCACAGCCACACTTCTCATGGATTGTTGGATTACCATACACATTTTTGTTTTATCCTTCATGTACTCGCGTTAGAGCAGTACAGTTTGGTTCTATTTTCTCCATCATGTTCGGTATGGGCACCTGTTGCGTTCCTTTTTGGATGTGTGTTTGTCTTTTTCTTTTCTTTTTCCTCACCTTTTGACAGGCATAGGTAGAGAGTTTGCTGGCATGATGCAGAGAAGGAAGGTAAATGTTTTCTTTGTCCTGGAGACCGAGTGGAAGGGCAGCAAGGCTCACGGTGTTGGAGCAGGAATTCAGCTCTCTTACTATGGTGTGGATAGCGGAGGAGATGGAGTAGAGGTTATGTTGAAGAAGAAGTTGACATAGGATGTCGTGGTGGTGTGACGTGTGTCGAAGGGGGGATGTGTCTTATGGTTGAAGTATTAAGTCTGATGCTACTGGTTGGGTTCGGATGTTTTGAGTTTTTATTTTTTCTTTCTGGTAGTATTTCCACCTGCAGTACAGATGACGTTTGTGTTATGAGCTTCCATTATTTTCTTTGTAACAGGATGTTTTTTGTTTACCTCCTGTTTCAAAAAGGGGATGGGAGATAAGGAACATACTGTATAGTTAAACACACCATTTCAAATAACTAATTAGATCAACGTTTTAACTCTTCATACAGTGATGAGAGCTGGAAACAGTTATACATTTGATAAAGTTATAAAAGATCATTTTAATAAGTGCCTAAAAACAGGTTGTTGGATAGTAGTTGCTCAACAAGATTCTGAATGTTTGGGGTAATTTATATAGATTTAGTGCTGACTTTTTCTTATTTTTCATTTACAGGTCAAATCTGGACTGCTGATGATCTGTCAGCCCTGTGACAGAACGTGTAAGATAAAATTGTGAATAATTTATATTTGAAAAGGGGAAATGCACTTTACAATCACATGTTTCCACAGCTGTGATGGACAAGCAGAGAAACCTTACCATAACTGGGTTTACATTCCTCCCCTTTTCAGCAGATTAATTAATGTTGAATGAATGCTTAATGTTGCAGTGTAACCAATGAAGGGAAAATCTATTTCCCTGCACCATTTTTTATTTATCTTACAGGTTAACAGGTGGAACATGCAGCAGAGCAGAACTAATCACATTAACTAACAAACTAACCAACTAATCACTAATATATGCCAAGGTTTTCTCATTATTTGTTGAAACCTCTCAATTGTTGTTTACACCGTATGTTGAAAGGATACATATGGTTATTCTTATGCCTGTGAAGTATGACTGTGAGTTTGATCCAGGAGGTCCAGAAAGGATTGAAGGTTGTTGAGATGAATGAGTCAGACAGAATGTGAATGTTACAGACAGATTAATGTGACTATATATGTGTTTGTGCCTGGTGAATGTGCAGTACAATAGTTGTGTGTTGATAGATTTTTGAGAAAGGTGTACAGGGTTTTCACTACTTTTCTATAGATATAATTTAGTTTTATCAATTTTGATTCTTAGATTTGAACGATAATTAGAAATGTTTTAGAGGATACATTTTAGCTGCACCTTGTTAAGAAGTATCAGAGTAAGCCTAGCGGTGAATTTTACTGATAGGAAATGTTTGTGGTAGAACATTCTGGTACAGAGAATAATATATATATATATATATATATATATATATATATAGGAAATGGATGTGAATAAGATAATTGAGTTTGACAGGTTATGGAAGGATTTTTGTGTTTTCTGTTCTGATCAGATTAATCATAGATTTAGTGTTAATTTTCTGAATGTGGTCTTAGCCCTTATCACAGACATCTCTGAATAAGAGTAGTTGAGCTTTTCTCAGATATCGGATTAGTTAACAGAGTAGTGTAGGGCTTTTCTCCTCACAGGTGTCTATGATGAAGAAGATGAAGAGGCCTGACAACAGTTCATATTCTTTGCTAAGGTTAACACATACCAGAAATGGAGCAGAGTATATGCAATGTTTTGAAGTTTGTTAAGAGTTGATAAATCAATTTTGGGTAATTTAAGGGTTTTTGAGAAAGTATTGGATTTATAAGGTCTGATTAAAGTCCAGTTGTTTTTTATTGAACGCCTTTTTAAAGGTATTGAATTTAACTTCATTATTCCTGCATATACCCTGTAGAGGCGTGTTTGTTGATAGGAGGGACAGTCCGCTCGGTTCTTTCTTGTTTTTATTTTTATTTGTTCGTCTTTGCATCTATTTTTGTCTTGTTTGTTTTTGTCTGTTTTATTCTTGTTCATTGTTTTTGTTTGTTTTGTCTTGTTTCTATTTGTTTGTTACATTTGTCTTGTTTGTTTTTGTCTGTTTTATTCTTGTTCATTGTTTTTGTTTGTTTTGTCTTGTTTCTATTTGTTTGTTACATTTGTTTTATTCTTTGTTTTTGTCTGTTTTATTTTTTATTCTTTTGTTTGTTCTGTTTAGTTTTTCTTACCATTTAGTATTGATGCTTATTTTATATGAGGGTTTTATATTCTGGGTGGGTAACTTAGATGTAATATTGCTGTGGGTGGGAATGTTAGAGATTTCCAATGTGTATCAAGTTTTTAATTGCATTCTCACATAGAACATATAGGATTTTGTTGACATGATGTTTGTCATGTCAAAAGGGGAATTGAAATATATTTCTATCAGTATTACATTACACCCATTATGTTCCATTATTTGTATTCACTTAATTCTGCCTTATAATGTGAAATGTGACACTAGGCAGAACGTTTTTCTCTCGGGCTTTGTTTTCACTAGGGAACAGTTACACGCCTGCACATTCACAGACCTAACATTTGATGTTTACATTGAAGCTGATAGTTTGTTGACAGAAAGGAGGGTCACGTGGTAGTGTAGGTGGTTCCAGGGCGGTCCTGAAGCAGTCCAAGGAGGTTCCAGGGTCCAAGGAGGCGGTGACGACATCCAGGGTTTTATAACCGTGGCCCTGCCTTTGAAGATGTGTGTGTGGACTGTGCTTGGAGTCAGGTCTGTTGTTGCTGTAAGGTTTATTCTTATATGTATAATAAACCTGCATAAAATTTGCACATTCGTTTCAGAGCTTCCTTCAACCTTTTGAATTCGTAACAGTTGCCTGGTCTGTCGCGGGACAGACCGGATGACACTTGGGTGAGTGGGACCTCCGTGAAGCGGTATATCGCGGGAATACATCACCGTCACGTGGTAGGAACATCTTCCAGATGTGCCCTGCGACGAACTTGCAACTCGCCGTGGTGGGATTTGCACTAGAGGCGTGACCCTTTGTGGTCAGAGGGGGAGCCCGCCTGTTCTTTGAATACGGCGGTGCTGATTGGTTTTTGAGTTTCGGCCATTTTGCATGCTTCTGTTCTCGTTGCTTTTGTTTTTCGTTTTTAATTAATGTCAAAGGGGGGAGCCTTTGTATATATACACATTTTCGGTGTTTTTAATTGTCATTAATTGTTTGTGTCGACTCAGAGAGTGTGAAGAGAGTGTGAAGTGAAGTTTTCTTTCTTTTCAGTGGTGAATGGTGCTGCCATATTTTGCTTGGACACCAGGTGGCGGTGTTGTCTAACTGGGGGTCAAGTCTGATTACAGTGGTTTTTTCTCAGGCTTGTCCCTGTGTTTTTCTGACACAGTTCATCTGTGAGTGTTTGTGGAATAAAGATTTTGGGTGAATGAGTTTGCTTGAAGGCAATTATGGCACACATGCAGGATAAAAACAACCAAGAACAGGGTACCATTCGTGAACTATTGCTTAGAATCCAAGCGGAAATCAGATTTTTACAAACCGTAAACACAGAGAGTTGTAACAAATGGAAGGAAATATTATCACAAATTGTCGAGGAAGCAGACGGATCAACAAACAATTTAGCTTATTTAGTCCTGACCAGAGTTATAAAACACAAACAACAGCTCAATGAAATTGGAACAGAACTGGCTAGTTGTGCAACAGTGGTGGACTATCAACAGTTAATTAAGAAATATAATGAACAGTTAAAACAAGTTGAAGTGCATGAACAATTATTTTTAATTACGGAAAGTGTACAGGAAGTAGGAAACACAGAGAATAGTTCACTTTTAACAGATCCAAAGCAGTAGGTGGTGGAAAAAGAGCAGTCAGACGGCACCACCTACAGGAGGTTGAAGCAAGTTGCAGGAACTGGGGGAGACTTGAGAAATGTTGAGAAGGGTGATGAGAAGTTGTGTCAGAAGACAGAGTAAACAGAAAGTTGAGAGACAGGAGAAAGGAGACAGTAAGTACAGACAGAGGACATGTGGGAATGTTGAGATGAAAGGCAGAAGTGAAGTGACAGAAAGGACTTGGAGGTGACAGAGAAACGGGCAGGAATGTGGAATAATATGAAAAATGTTCATATTGAGAATGATGTGGATGGAGATGGGTGAACAAGAAAGTGAAGAGGAAGTTGACGCAGAAGAGAGCAAACAGGAAGTTGAGACAGAGAGGAGCACAAGGAAGTTGGGACGAAGACAGGAATCAGGACGTAGAGACAGAAGCCAGGAGGTAAGGGACAGAGAATGTGGGATGAAGGCCCCAAAAGAGAGTGGGGCACAGAAGGGATGTGGAAGTGTCAGAAGGACGGTCAGGAAGGTGAGGTGAGATAAAACATTTATCTAGAGATCAGGTGTGTTGGAGGTTCAAGTACAGCCACAGAGCAAAAAGCTTATTTGGGGTTTTTTAAGAGATTGACAATTCATCAATTAGACGAACACGGGAGTTCTGGAAGGCAGGAGACGATGTTACTGAGAAGGATGTGGGACAATTTTGGGTTTAGGTTAAATTGACTTTAAATTAGATGTAGGATTTTTTTTTTTTTACCGTTGTACAGACCAGATCCAACGAGATGTGTTTTCTGGGAGACAAATGCCGAAAGAGACCGGACAGATATAACTTTTGAATTTTGGTCTAGTAATATATTGGCGTTATTATTTAGACTATTTTCTTTTTCCATTCTATAGCCTGACAGCACACAGTGCGTGGAGGGGGAGCATGAGACAGGCAGACCTCTTTCTTACAGAACACATAATGTAATTTATCATGAGCTAGGATTCAGTAACACTCATATAACACCTGCGTTTGGTGTCAGGAGATTGGGGTATCGTTGTGGTTCAATTGAATTTGAATGCATAAAGTTGACGTCAACATGGTTCATTGTGACTCCGTGAGCGACAGCTGACAGCCATGTTGGAAGACAAAGACAGTTAAAGGGGCAAAAAGTAAAGAACTGTCATTCAAACAACAGAATGTCCATGAACTTCCTCAGCCACAGTTCCAAGGCAGAGACTTTGACCAAAGAACTGTCCATGACACGAACTGATGTCACCATCACCATCAAACACAAAGTGAAATCAAGTGAAGTCAGGGCTTGGGGCACCCTGCGTGGCTACCAGAACGAGTAGCCGAGCTGAACTATGAACGAGTTTGCACGAGCAGAATGAGAGCATGTGAAACAGCTGTCTGGAGTCACCCATTCCAGTAATCCGTGAAGGCGTCGGCCTACCATTTGAACTGGTTGAATCAGACGTGGGCCTCAGTCTCAGGATCCAAACGTGAAGTGCATTGTTTAATGATACACATAAGGGCAAGTAGGACATGCCCCCGCATGTCACATAATTATTAGGTTAATACTGATTTGTGAGCTATGTTTGCCTACTTCTCCCCATTCCCGAAGGCTCTGAAATGAAATAATAAGGCTCTCATCCTGAGGCCTAAAGCAAAATGAGATTTATGAATATTTTCACAGGAAAATTGGTGTCACCACAATTATGCGTATTAGGCTTTAAAAGTTAGATAAATAATGGCATTTCTCCTCGAGGTAATGCATTTCCAGGAGTCTGGTGGGGTACAACGGATGAGTTGGAATTCAAGACTGTAGCTAAGCCGCATAAATTGGATCGTTAATCAGTTCAGATAGGATCATTAAAGTAGGAACAAGCTTTCAGAGATGAGGAGAGCACAGGTTGATGACAAGGTGAGAACAAATTTGCAGGATGAAAAAATACAGGAGGCGCACGTGGTGGTCGGTGAGGAAAGTGGTTTCAGTGGACCAGAGAGGGTGTTGGACAGCAGAGGGAAAAATGACACATGAAGCAGACGTGAGAAATTGTAACACAGGCTTAACATTACCGACACACAGACACTTACTAAACATCAACAGTAAACTGTCAAGCTGATTTGAAAGCAAAAACATCCGGATATATCAATTGGAACTAAAGTGTGGTCGTAACAACAGAAGACAGGGGCGGCTCCTGAAGAGAGACACTGAGAACAGGACCATGGAGCTGAAGTGGGGCAGGATTGATTGTGAATTCATCCAGAAGATGGAAGAGAAGAGGATTTTGAGGAGCAGCCAGGACTCGCACATGTGGGTGTACACCAGATGAAGAGAAATGTCATCAGCTGGTGGCACACACACATTTAGATTCTCTGATCAGACCATATGTGCACGAATGCGCTGTGCGTTCATTGCGTAAGGCTCAACAGACGAGGAGGTCACGTGAACAAGGAAAATTTCAGACCGTGATGACACCAGGTCAAGAGATAATAATTGGTTGCACAGGCATGCTTGAACCGGGAAAAGATTTCAGAAATTTACTGGTTGGCGTTGCCGCACTCACCGGCTGACCAGAGGCATAACAAAAAAAGAGAAGACAACTAACCGGTCCTAATTTTTTTTAAATCATTTGTTACATTCCATGTCATGGTTTTCCTGTAATAATCAGATCAGATAATGGTACACATTTCAAAAATGTAGATCTAGTGGATGTTGGAAATAATTTAGGCCTCAAACATGTTAGTACACTTTTGAAACAAAATTGGCTAAAATCTGTGCACAGACTAAAATTAATTAACTTGGGGCTTTACCAAATGGCCATTAGGGCTGAGAGCTTCTGGGAATAGGGGTTCAGGATTGTTAAAATGTCGCATACAATGTATTTTGAGATACTAATAGTTGTTTGTCCAGCTTCCATCTACAGATCTTTGGATCCGTCACACCTGAGATTGCAAGGCCTGAACGAGGTCGGAGGGCCCACTGACACCCTGTGTGCTTCTCAGGGTCTCTGAGAGAGAGGGACCTGAGCCAAAGTGGGTGCGCAAATCTAAGCTGTTGAAGTGCACGTCATAAGCAGGGCGCCAGAGAGGGAGAGGCACAGCCAGAGTGATCCGGAAGAAGAATCTCAGAGGTCATCATATCAGGTTGACGTAGCTCTGACGGAGTTGCACAGCTGAGAGCTCCGGCTTTGCAACTGGAGCGTGTGGTCCACACGAGCGGTGGGCTGTCCTGCATCTTCATCCTTGAGAACGTGTTCGAGGAAGGTGTGAGCTTCTGTCGCTTCATCGTTTCACTTCGTCTGTGGAAGTCATCTGGTCATGAGGTGGTGGTCTGGTTCGAGTGGGAAGCATCCTAAAACACTATTGTTCTTGCTGAGGAAAGTCATCCTGAGATACATCTTTATTCTTGCTTTTGAGAGCGGACCAGAGACATAGGGAAGTAAGTTCCCCCTGGCCGCTAGCCCGTCTGCCTTGTTGCCTTGAGAGGGAAGAGCCAGCTGCATTTGTGCTGCTTCAAAAGGCAGAATAACAGCAAGAGGAGGGGGGCATCCATCCTTTTTGGGTAGGGGCAGTTGCTTGCCAGTGGATCGGGGAAATGAACAAAGTACCAGCTGGTTTATGATCTTGAGCAATCTGCAACCCGAGAAGGGGTGGTGACGTGTCAACATCTCAGCTGCCATTGAAGGAGGGCGGCATTCAGAAAGATCTGAGAAGAACAAAACTCAGGGTGTTTTTTAATAAATCAAAAGGACTAAAACGGTGTTTTAAATGGTAAAGGTGTTTCTACTCTCTTGAATTCTTAAAAGCATCAGTATTTGGGGTACCGGTAAATCAGTTAAATTTTAAACTGTAAATCTCACATTTAAAGGATCACACATTTAAAATTAGATTTTAGACTTTACCTTTGAGTTTTGAATTAGTGTTACACTTTATACTTTACATTACTAATTACTAATCTTATCTTGGAGTTGATTTAGCTGTCAACTATTGGCTGCTATATTTTAAATTTTTAGACACATTCAACATTTTTACCAATACAACAACATACACTTTCATTTATAGCCAGGTCTTATTTTCAAGAGTTTGGAGTTACATTTTTCAATTTCAGTGTTAAAAACAAATAAGTGTTAAGGGTTTTCATCTATTTCTTAATTCTGGTTTAAAATTCATTGGGAGAGTGAGGTGTTCATTATAAGACTGTATTTCTTACAGGTGTGGATCCAGTGATTTCCTGTGTAAATAAAAAAGAAAGGAGAAAAATAAGATTTTGTTAACTTTGCATGCGTTTGGTGTTTGGACTTTCAACACTGATTTTATCATATGTATTTACCTTTTCAGGTTCTGCAGATTTAACTGAGAAGGGGGTAGTTTGTGTTTCTGTTGTGTTTCATCACATTTCAGGGTTCAAAGTTTGACACTGTAGAGGATTTCGAACTAGGTCAAGCATGGCTGAGGGGCAGAAGAGGCTAATTGTGGCAGGAGGTGTGGGGTCATTGATTATCGTTTCCATCATTCTGTTGTTGGAGTATTTCTGTGTGATACCAGGTCGTCCGAGCTGTCATCCCGTACCTCATCAGAGGGACAAGAGAGATGTCCTCATGCAGGGGGCGTGGACCCAGGTACAGGATGCTGATCATCTGTCGTTGAATTTGTCTGAAATTTTTCAGAGGAACTCTTGGTACAGGTATGCTCAGTTCTTGGCCAGAGGGCGCCACAAGTCCGAGTCTTATATCTGTACCCCACTTCCTGTTGCCGAATCACAGCTGCCATTGCGTATTAAACCTCTTGACCGGATGCTGTCATTTTGTGTTCTGCAGATTAGCTCCAGAGGATTCTTCATGGAGCACCTGCAATGTCAGCCTAAGTGGTGCAAGTTGAGTACATTATCACAGCCGATGGTGTTAGCTCAATTTGTAGATTGGCCATCCAGTGGACAGTTTCCTGTCTGTGTACACCGTATACATCATCAGGACTCTTATCAGGTGGTAGTGGGGTCACTCCCTGTGGAGAGGTGCCGAGCGGTGTACCATCCAGGAAGGGGGTTCATGGGTGTGCCTGGTAGCAATGGGACATATCCGGTTGAGGCTCTGGCCTGGCTTTGTGGACATGAGGTACTTCTGACATTGCCAGCAAACTGGACTGGGTGCTGTGCACCTGTTACGGTTACAGACGAGTCGTACCTGGTATCTTTGAGTAATGGTTCCCATTATGTTGGACGGTCAAAGAATTCTGACGTCAGTCAGCACTAGTCTTCTTGGGGTTCAGAGGTTCCGGTAGAATGGAAGCGTGGCTTCTTCCCGGGATCAACAGTCGGAGATCACCTGTTGCATGTGGAGGCCTTAGATTACCACTTTGGGATGTTCATTTATGGGGCGGTACGGGCGTTAGAGACCACCTCTGCAGAGCTGAGGGCCCTACGTATTGTGTCTTTACCTCGTACTTTGTTGTTGGATTTGTTCACGGCGTCTGGGAATGGAGTGTGTGAGATGGTTGGTAAGAACACCTGCTATACTTATATACCTGATGTGTCTGTTCCAGATCCATAGGTCAGAGTGACAGCGGCCCTACGCCAACTGAGAGAACTTCAGAAGCAACCGTCAGAGGAGGCGCCTACAGGACTATGGCATGCACTGTCTTGGTTCACTAGGGGGTCATGGCCTCAGGTGATGGTCAAGCTCTTGGCCTTGCCGCTGGTTTTTTTTGTTCTGTTCTGCCTATTTATGTGGTGTGTAACACCTTGTGCACGAGTGAGGATCTTAAAGATGATTGCTCCTAAGGAGGTGGATGATGTTGGGACGGTGTTTCCCTTGGTGCAGGCTAGGTGCAGAACATCACCTGCTGCACGACCTCACCTGTATTTGGCGGAGAGCAGATACCTGTAGTGGCGGGGTGGTGTTTGGAGATGGAATGGAGAGGTGTTGCATTTGTCCTAATGACATTAATTCTCAGATGATCTTGTTGTTTTTGGGTGTGTTTCGTGGTTTTTGGATTTTGTTTTGATGTTTAATAATGGGGTCGGTTCGGGGTAAGTTTGGGATGTGATGAGTGTGTTTGGATGTTATTTTGGATGGTTGATTTTGGAGTCAGGTAGAGGCCGGACACGGTTCACTACCAGTTGAGAGGGATCACATGTATTTGGCTGAGTCCAGATACCTGTAGAGTTGATGAGGGGTCAGGCAGAGGACTCCGAGGGGGGAGTTCGGGTGGTGATTGCATTTATTCTTTTATGATTTGGTAGATTAGATTTTTATAGTTTGTAGAGTGTGATTACTGTTGTTGGAGTGTAGTGATTGGTTTTGGAGTCAGATAGGGGTTGAGTTTGAGGTGGTTGATTTTTTGTTTTGGTGATTTTGTTTTGATGTGGTGTTGGGATGGGAGACCTCTTCGGGGGATCCAACTTCAGTCGTGCAGGTTGTTTTGACCTATTTTAATAGGTCAAGAGAGGGATGTGAAGAGTTATCCATACCATTCTGTATGCTTACCCTATCTATTCTATAATCAAATCAAGGTATTTACAACTGTTTATCACAAATGTTTATGCAATCATGTCTTATGTGCCTTAAAATAGCTTAAACAACATTAAGACACACTTTTATAACAGGCTCAGAGGATGATACACTTTGCGCCTGATCTGGTCTTCACAGGCCTTAGGGGGATGGGCAGGACACAGATGACTCAAACTAAATAGACAGTAATGCTGAGTACATACACACTAACTAAGTGACCAATTAGTGTAACTGGACATTATTTTACATTACAAATCATTCACTAAACACATAGATTAGAGCTGTTCTGATACTTTCTTACTGAGCAAACATGCAGAACAGAAGGGCTGACTTTCAGTAGACTTCTGCACCAGCCATATATCTCCAAGGTTGTATAACTGACAAACAAGAGAGGCACCAGGTCTCTTATCAAAGCCCTAAGCCAATCAGAGGCCAGGAGAGGCGCAAACTGCATCGTGATAAATCCCTTCTACTAGACAGATTTGAGCAGCATTCTTTGAGAACCTCGCCAAGGAAAGGTCTGTCTAAGTGCTCACAATTCTCTGTGCACAAAGAATTGTTTTATTCATGCTGTAACTCTGTTAACCTGTAACCTGTGTCTGTCAATAAATCTTCATCATTTTTACAAGAGAGACTGGTCATTGAACACCGTGAAAAACCCCTTCACAATATATATTCATTCATTCATTCATTCAACCTTATACAGGCTAGCCTCGTTATATATATTATACATATATTATATATTAATATATATTGTTGTATAAGTTATCGTAAGGCACGTAAAACATGATTGCACAAATTAAACACTTGAATATATAGCACATAAAAACAGTTGTGATCATTATACCATTGATTATAAAGCACTTGTGAATTTTAATTGTATTTATTTAAAATGAAGTATTTTTTTGTCCCAAACACTTTTACTGTAAACATTCATCAGAAAAATGTAGGATGCATGCAGACCCAACAGTCAGACAGCAGGACATGTATGAAGACATCAGGACACGTATGAATACAGCAGGACACGTATGAGGTGGACATGTATGAGGACAGAAGGACATGTATGAGGACAGAAGGACATGTATGAAGATAGTAGGACATGTATGAAGACAGTAGGACATGTATGAAGACAACAGGCCATGTATGAAGACAGTAGGAAATGTATGAAGACACCAGGACATGTATGAAGACAGCAGGCCATGTATGAAGACAGCAGGACACATATGAAGACAGCAGGACACATATGAGGTGGACACGTATGAAGACAGCAGGACACGTATGAAGACAGCAGGACACGTATGAGACGGACACGTATGAGGACAGAACGACATGTATGAAGACAGCAGGACATGTATGAAGACAGTAGGACATGTATGAAGACAGCAGGACATGTATGAAGACAGCAGGACATGTATGAGGACAGCAGGACATGTATGAAGACAGCAGGACATGTATGAAGACAGCAGGACATGTATGAAGACAGCAGGACATGTATGAAGACAGCAGGACATGTATGAAGACAGCAGGACATGTATGAGGACAGCAGGACATGTATGAAGACAGCAGGACATGTATGAGGACAGCAGGACATGTATGAGGACAGCAGGACATGTATGAGGACAGAAGGACATGTATGAGGACAGAAGGACATGAATGAAGACAGTAGGACACGTATGAAGACAGCAGGACACGTATGAGGACAGCAGGACACGTATGAGGACAGAAGGACATGTATGAAGACAGTAGGACATGCATAAAGACAGCAGGACATGTAGGAAGACAGCAGGACATGAATGAGGACAGCAGGACATGAATGAAGACAGCAGGAGACACATGGGGTAACAGGTAGCAACAGGTTTGATCTTCAGTCACTCACTCAAACATAGCCTTTCATATCAGCCACACATCCCTGCATGTTTTTTAGCATCCCTTTGCATGTTTTACACGTAACAATAGCCGACGTTAGATTAGCACAAACAAGCTAATAGCACAGTTAGCATCCACGTGCGCAAACAAGGACAGGATTTATATTTAAAAAAAAAACAATAAAAAATAACACAAAACTGGAGTTGTGAATTGTGTCACACAACAACCCGTTTGGTTTGTCAACATTGTATGAATATTACAAAAATAGTAGTTGTTAGTGTAACTAACTTACCTTTGAAAAAATATCGGGGTGGTGAGCCTTCAGGTGTCGCTTCAGATTCGTGGTGTTTTTCCCACCATGTTTTAAGCCACTTTTCCCTCCATCTCCCTCCACCACGATACACTCGGTTCTTCTCTCAGCTGGGTTAAATACAAAATTAGTCCATAAATCCTTTCTGGGCTTGCGGCCACCGAGCCCCTTTGTGTAACGTGCAGCATCTTCCATGGTTCAGGCTGAAAGGAAGTCACAGGTGAGCGCGCAACGCGTGGCCGTGGCGCGTGGCGCATCAACACTGCGGTGGTGGACGTGACCAAACAGCTGACTTTCCGACACAGAATATAATTATGGGCAGAAATATAAATTATTGACGGACCACCGACTAACATTTTCGTTCAGTCTCGTCAACGAAAACTCACACACATTTTGTCACGTTTTAATCATTAAAGAGCAATGTTTATTTAGTTACTGTCTCATTATTGTCATGAAAAAAGGGGGCGTTGACGAAAAATTTACGTTAACGTTACGTCAACGAAAACAACACTGGTGCTGCCATACTACTCTGATCGATTGTGTTCGAGGGCAGAGGCCATTTGTTGTCATTATTAGACAAAAGTGGAACAGAATGTCTGTTTTTCCTCTTCTTGTTGGGGATCATGGGACTGAGGAGCTGCGAGTTTTGTAAGCGAGCAGATCTCCTGATCCCAACCCGGTGGGGGGATATCGTTTAAGAGCTTAACTGAACCAACACAGTGAGTATGGTCACGTGCTACAGGATCACTGCTTGAACATTGCGTGTCGCCCATCAATGATAAGAGGACAGCTGCAGCATGAGAACGTGGAGATGGTCCTTTGTGCTTGGCAGACTTTAAATTGGTTGGTGACAGAGAGCTCAGTTCCCTTCGATTAAAAGGAAGAGGAATCTGATTCAGCCCTGGTTTGTTTACACACACAGCAGTTTGATCACAATCGCCTTTGTGAACGTGTGAAGCTGGTGGTAGCCTGTGGGCTTCTGCCGTGGCCCCCCCGACCCTTACTGGGAGCCGTTGAATGGGTGTCCAGGAAGGTGGGTCGTCAGATTCTGTCGGCGCGCATCCCTGGGGCGCGGACATGTCACGTGTCTGCTTGGTTTGTGTATTGTCCGCCCCGTGGTTCACAACGGAGCGGGGTCTGGAGCATGTGACCCCCCTCACCTGTCTCTGTGAGGAATGTGGGGCCTGCTTGCAGATGCCTCTGTGCCTGTCCGCTACAGACAGAAAAGAGGCACCCTTCTGGGGCTTATTGATTAGGCTACCACCCCGTGAGCCGTGAGGGGGGGTAGATGCCCCCTTCCCTTTATGTCGGCTGGCAGACCAGAGGGAATCATTCTGCTTAAGTTATTGTGTTTATTGTTGTTGTTTTTTTTTTGTTTTTTTTTGGTGAGTCAATAAAACAGAGAGGGACAGTTTTTTTAGCTTTATTCGTGCTTAAGTGTAACAACATATTTGCCTTTATGTCACTCACAGCAGGAAAAACATGATTTGTGCATGTAACAGAGTTACCAGCTTTTTGTACCGTGCTACAACTAAAGTCTGGACATGAAAAGATCATTCCCCGTACCGCGTGGGTGGGTGATCGTGTAAAATCAAGACGTGGACCTGGTTCATTAGGCACGCTTTTGTCTGGTGTCCGGGTTCGCCGAGGAGGCCCTGTGTCTGACCGCCTGGCGGGTGACAAACCTGTTTTTGCTCCATGCGTGTTCGGTTCGAGGTGTACCCGGCGGTTGACTCTGCCAGTGCTCGTCCACGTACGCCGGTCGCTTTCGCGGTGGGGCACGTGTTGCTGAGCAGTGTCGAGGCTACGTAGGTCTGCCCCCAACAGACTCCCTGGGGGAGCGAAGGTTCTCCTGGGAATGCCCACCCGGAGAGCTTCAGCCTGTTTGTGCCTCTGGTCCAACTTGGTCTGAATTCGATCCAGAGCTTTCCCAAACAATCCCATCGGTTCTATCGAGTGGTGGAGAAAAGGCACCTTTTGTCCCTCAGAGAGGTCAGATAAGGTCATCCACAGATGGAGTATCGCAATGACCACTTCAGCCATGCCTCTGCCTTGAGCAACAGCAGCTGTTCCCATCATGCGGAGAACAAAGTCTGTTGCCCTGCGGGCTTCATCTAGCAAGTCAGCGGCAGCTTGCTTGTCTGTCGTTACCTGGAGCTGCTGCAGTTTTTCAGCCAGGTAAGCTTGCATCAATGCAGACGCGTTCATCGCACGCGCCGCAAGTCCCTGAGCTCTGTAGCATTTCTTGAGCAGAGAAGCTGAAGCTCGACAAGCTTTGCTGGGGAGAATTGGTTTTGTCCCGGATGACTTGGGAGCCAGGTGAGACGCCAACGTGTCCTCATTTTGAGGCACATTGGCTATTCCCACCTCATCCATCTTGTCCACGTCAAGAAACTGCGAGAGTGGTAACAGCATGGGAGCTCTGGGCTGATCCCAGGTGCGAATCAGCTCTGTGAGGTAGTCCGGGAACACGGGTATCCTTTGTCTCGTGGCGGACTGCTGCTTTGAGTAAAAATAGTTTCCTACCAGCCTCGTGACCTGTTGACGAGGTGGAGGTTCTGGCCATGGGATCTGCAGCGCATCCGTTGCTTTGTGACACAGGTCAAACAGAGCAGGGATGGAAAAGTCAGTCTCTGGGAGCACAGGTACCGGGGTGCGGGAGAGATCTTTTCCCTGTTCCTCGTATTCGACGTCTGCGTCCTCCGCGGAAAATTCGCCTGAGGCTGAAATCGAGATCTCGTCCTCGTTCATCATGCCTCGAGTGTCGATTTCGACTGTTAAGTCCACCATGGGAGCCAGCACATCAGGGCTGTCACCCCATTCGACTCGTGTGCTGTCATCCAGAGCCATGTTCTCGAGCTCCGGCATGGGAGTGAGGGGCTCGGTGGTGTCTGGGTCCGCTGGCACTGCAGCGACGCCCATGGCCTTGGCGACGAAGTCCGCCCGGTGCTTCCTCACCGCCTCCAGCATCTGGCTGCAATGTGGGCAAGAGTCGGGCACATCCAACGCCATTTTTGCGTGTAACATCCCCAAGCAGACGGGACAGGCCTCGTGGGTGTCCGTCGCTGCGAGGGAGAAACCGCATCCGCTAGGACAAGCGCGCGAGGTTGGGCTCGCCGTCCTGCTGGTTTTCCTTGGAAGTCTTGGCTTTCGTTTTCCTTTCTCCGGAAGCATGTCCGAGATAAGGTGTTCCTTTTATTTTGAGACGTCTCCTCCGTTGCGTTGCTTTCGCTAGCCCATCAGTACGCAGGAATAATTTTCCGTACGCTCTGTGTAGGGAGCAAGCTCACCTCTGGTTGAGTGATGAAGCAACAGAAAAGTCCCGCGAAGAGAGGTAGTTCAGGTTTAAGCGAGGTGAAGGGCAAATAGAGAAAGTTGGATGGGCGTCAGCGGCTTAAGTACCCAGAGGGCGGGGCCTCTGGTGCAACGCTGACGCCCTTGCCGTAAATGGTAAATGCTAAATGGTAAATGGAGCTTATTTATATAGCGCTTTCTAGCCCCCTGTGAGGAGTCCCAAAGCGCTTTACAATACCAGCCATCCACCCATTCATTCACACTTTCATACACCGGTAGTGGTAGCCTGCCTTGCAAGGCGCCATCCAGACCTATCGGGAGCAACTCGGGGTTAAGTGTCTTGCCCAGGGACACAACGACACATGGTGGGTGGACGCGGGATTCAAACCTCCAACCTTCTGATCGGGGGTCGACTGCCATTACCACTGTGCCACGGCCGCCCCTCGTAAAGGCGTGAGTGTATTCCTTCATGTAATCGTGCGGGGGTGCAATTCCCATAGCATATGTTGCACCGAGAGACATGACTGAAAGTGAACTATGCAAAAGATAAATAAATGATCCCCCATGACCCATAAAGAAGAAGGGGAAAAAATAAAATTAATGGATAGATCTGATGGATAGATCTGATCTTTTACCTAAATACAAACCACGTGATTTTTTTAGGACAGTCTTAACATGACAATTTTTTTATTTTTTTTTATTTTTTTTAATCCAGCCCATGGCACATTTTTATGTCGTAATAAATCAAAAATAGTCAATGCTTCTCAAAACAACCTCAGTCAGAGCCATCATGCCACTTTTTACCAGACTTTCATGGCGTTGAACTAACCATATGCAAATCAATCCATAAATTGATCAGTTCACCAACATAATACAGTTTAAGTAAATAACTACAATTGTTTCAGCTACATCCACTTGATCTGTATTTATATTTGCCATGTCCTGGTTGACTGAGAATCTACATCTGCATATTGCCAATGCTAGTGTTGGGTCCTATTGATTACTAGTGTTATGGATAGTGCTGCCATTCCACAAATGCAATTCTGCAATATAACAGACAGGAAGCAGCAACATAAAACTAAACAGTGAATGAAACAAATAATAATAATTTAGATGGCTTTCATTGCACAACAACTTTAAAATTGATGCACACATGCTACATTTGTAACATCTTTATAAACTTCAGCAAACACAACATGCTGCTTGTTACATCAAGTCTTCTGTGCATGTGGGTCCCTTCAGGGCTGTGAATTGTTCACACTGGAGTCTAATGGAGGTTACATTTAAATTGTAATGTAAAAAACAAAGAAACAAAAATAGAATCTCAGGAAAAAAAGACCAGTGATAAGACCTGCAGTATAAACAAAGCTTAAGTCAGTGGATTTTACATTATTGAGCTAAAATTTGGTATGATGGTGACTGAGATTTATTCAGAACATATACTATAAGCTAAGGGTTGTAAGCTCAGTCATCCCATGAAACTCTTTGGCCTTGGTTGTCCTCAGGCTGTTTCTGTGAGTAGCAATTTGGCCATCTGATCTAAAACAGTTGATTGTTGTACACGATGATTGATTGTTTTGGATGGGTGTACTCTGTTTGCACATTTTAAAAGTATACTTTTGAGATTCCAACAGGAGGTTGGCTTGAAACACAGACGTGAAGGCTACCTATAGGATATATATAGTTGGCAGGCCATAGACTGAGGAAGTCTTCTGAATGGGGGGGTGAAACATTTCTCACTTAAAGAAACTGGTCCAGATGACACAATTTAACCTTTTTTGTTCACATACTATACACTTTAAATTGTTCTTTAATTTTTTTATTTAATTGCTTTTAATATTGTCTCTCTTTGTTAAAATCAGGTCTCTCTTGTACAAAGTACAAGGTAAGTGAGTCCCCAAGGCTCAATGGGAGTAACCTGTATAAATAAGGGTTAAATTAATTGTTTAAGACAGAATAGTCATTAGTTGACTAAAATGGCTATCTCTCTATTTATTTTTCAGTACTAATTTTCAGACTATCCTAATTTAAATCACTGACATAAAAAGTGGCTTGGGATTTGTATTTCTGAAAGGAATACTTGGCCTTTTACATGTTTCTTTAAATGATTTTACCTCTTTGATTCAAATGCAGTTTTCTTTACCATTATAGCAGGCTTTTTTGGTGTCCCGCTGTGAACCTCTCATTTATGCTAAAATCTAACAACAAGACATCAAAAGCACCCTGAGGGCTACATGCAATATTAAAGCTTTCCATTAGTGCTGAATTGTCGAGTTTAATTTGGGTGGGGTTGGGTGGGGCTGATGTGTTTGTGCATCACAGAACAAACAAGGATCATCATTGTCATCATTATCACCATCATAATCATCAAAAAAATATGAATAGTCATGTGGAGAAGGATGGAGGGGGAGAAACAAGGGATTTCGAAGAAGAGAAAAAAGAACTAAAGTGAAAAAGCCCAGTATTGAATGAAACAAGAATTTAATATAAAGCCACATGAAAATGTCAGCACATGTTGTTCTGACAGGTCAGGTCTGAAGTGAGGAGATTTTTCATGGAGGTGTCAGAGAGGGGAATTCCTGCACAGCAGGGAGGCTGTCTCATCATCTGCTTTCCTGTTTGAAAGCTGTGAACAGATTTTAATTTACACTCAGCACTTTCAAGGCCAGTACATCTGACTATTATCTCTTTCTGTCACAGTTTGTTTCGGCCACTGGTTTACATGTCAGAAAACATGACAAATAGCCAGTTGTTAAATATCTTCTAGAAGAGGAACAATCGTCATCCATTTTCAGAAGGTTTATTTTACACAGATGCAAGGTACAAAAATCACCAGCCCTGGACCATTACTGCTTCTCCATGCGATCACAAAACAATGGCCCCAAGTGTAGAGCCTGGCCACACCTCCCAGGAGGAGTCACCACCATCGACAACTGGAAAGCCCTATCCTATCATGTGACCCAGCTCTCAACTAATAAAATCTCACCATCTTGTGTTCTATAATTGGTGTGTGTGAATGTTGGGATTTGTAGGTGTTTAACTAAAACTACTTTTTTTTTAAAAACGTTTTTTAAAACCGGAAACAGAAATAATATTGTGTTTTAACACATTATCTTTCTAAATAAACAAAGCAAAATACATATATCCACATATTTCATTAAGCTAATATATTCTCTGAATAAAAATATACTTTACAGTGTTTTGACTAACCAAGAAACTGCACAAAAATACTGACACATTTATGTGCAATTGCAATTTTAAAACTGAAGTTCTATCTCATTTTAGATTACTTTCTCATTTGCCCATTATCTCCAAAGTCCTATAAAGAGTTGCATTTATGCAATTGCAAAGTTTCTTAGTAAAAATGGCTTTTATGAAAATTTTCTGTTAGTATATGTTAGGTTGATTGGTAACTCTAAAATTGACCCTGGGTGTGAGTGAAACAGGTCCCTCTTGTAAAATGAGTCCCCGTGGCTCAACGAGGATAGCCTGTATAAATAAAGGTTGAATGAATGAATGAAAAAGTATTTAGATTGTGACATAGTAGTCAGCCCTGGGCCCTGTGATAGACTTGCGACCATTCATTCAACCTTTATTTATACAGGCTAGCCTCGTTGAGTCACGGGGACTCATTTACAAGAGGGACCTGTCTCACTCACACCA
Source organism: Garcialebias charrua (assembly GCA_038048925.1). Taxonomy (NCBI): domain Eukaryota; kingdom Metazoa; phylum Chordata; class Actinopteri; order Cyprinodontiformes; family Rivulidae; genus Garcialebias; species Garcialebias charrua. Next base: position 13,118 of record JBBPBX010023542.1, on the reverse strand, counting down.
AACAACCATCCACTCTCACACTCACACCTAGGGTCAATTTAGAGTCACCAATCAGCCTAACAAGCATGTTTTTTGGTCTGTGGGAGGAAACCGGAGTACCCGGAGGAAACCCACGCATGCACGGGGAGAACATGCAAACTCCACCCAGAAAGGCCCCGGACCGGGATTTGAACCGGCAACCTTCTCGCTGAGAGGCAGCAGCTCTACCAGTTGTGCCACCGTGCTGCTAGTGATGGCTGGTCATGGGCACCAGTGATCCCCTCATCCCAAAAAGGAAGAAGCAGGTAAAAGATAATGGATGGATTGATGGATGGATAGATGGATGGATAAGCCCTGTTTAAAACCCATAACGACATTGTCATGTCCATTGATGCAAAGTGTCCTGTTGTTCTGGCGCTGCTGCTTTTTATGTAGTGGATCATCCTGTCCTTCTGTCTTGTCTTAACCACTAAGTTGGTATATCTATCTGGTTCAGCACTCAAGAGGCTCACTTCCTATATACATTTTATGTTATGATTGATAATTTGTTTTCCTAATACCTCTCTTTCCTGTAGTGTGCCACAGGGGTCTAGTCTTGGCCCTCCTTAATTTTTATATGCCACTGCCACTTGGATTAATTATAGCCAAACACCACTTTTTTTCACAGTCATGACTTTGAAATGTATTTATCCATAAAGCCTATATCTTTCAAACTTCTTTTCTTGATTGTTTTGGCAAAGCTAAACAGTGGCTCAACCAAAATTCCTGTTTTTCAAATAAGGAAAGTTGGTGTGTTTCTTTTTTGGTGACAATGTTCCTTTTGCATTTGGTGATGTTTGACAAGATATGACATTTGATAAACAGATAGCCGCTGTAGTCAAGACCAGTTTTTTCATTTACTTTGTACATTTTTTATCCAAAGTCAAGGTGTTTTTAAATCCTCCTAGGCTGGAAAAGGCAATTCATGCTTATGTCAGCTCAAAACCAGCCACTTGGGAGCACAAGCCAGTGTATCTCATTCATAACTGATTCATAACTGGTTGTAACTACCATACCCATCACTGTACTCTGTACTCATTGGTCAGTTGGTCATCATTATCTATGTGTAGGCTCTCTCACTGGTACATCTTCATCTATAAATCCCTCCTTGGTCTGCTACCTTCTTATATCTCCAAAATGTCACACCATCAGTACAAATACAACATGCGCTCTCAGAACATCATTACCTGCAGCGTTCCCTCAGTGCAGACTAAACTTGACAAAAGGGCCTTTTCATACTCAGCTCCTGCAACTTGGAACACCTTGCAACAGGAAATGAAGCTGTC
>JBBPBX010023542.1:0-11776 GCA_038048925.1 Garcialebias charrua | reverse complement strand
TGTCAATAGAGAAATCAAAGCAAATATGTTCTTGTTTTTAGTATTTTATCTTGGCTTAAGACACCCAGATTTATTGTTTTATAACACTACTTTTATTTTATCTGCACTTTTACTGTAGTTTATTATTATTGTTTATTGTGATTGTTGTCTGTACTTTATATGTTCTGTCTGGAACAGGTCTCTCTTGTAAATGAGTCCTCGTGACTCAATGAGACTAGCCTGTATGAATAAAAGTTGAATGAATGAATGAATGAATGAATGAATGAATGAATGAATGAATCTCTTGTGCTGGTTCCCAGCCCAGGTAAATGGCGAGGGTTGTGTCAGGAAGGGCATATGATGTAAAACACTTTTGCCAAAACTATAATGCAAGTTCATCAAAGTGACACCATCAGTCAAGGCCCGGATTAACAACGATGGCCTCCGGTACTGTTGACAAACAGAGAGCCAGCGGACATTGTGCTACGTTACTCTAAGAACATGAGTAGGTAAATGTGTCAGGGAACAGAGGGAGAAGAGGAAAGTAGGACTATATATGGATGCAGTTAGAGAGGACAGATAGGTAGTAGGAGTGAGGACAGAGGATGCAGAGGACAGAGTGAGATGGAGGATGATGACTCACTGTGGTGACCCCTGAAGAGGGAAAAACCAAAAGAAGAAGAAGAAGATGATTTTTACATCAGCTCAAGGTTTGACTACTGTAGCACCTTTTATGTTGTAATCTTCCAATCCTCCTTTAGTCATCTTCAACTTGCCCAAAACACAGTGGCCAAACTTCTAACTAATACTTTCAGTTACGGACACATCACACCAGTTTTATCCTGACGGCTGACTTCTAGACTATTTCAGAATCAATTTAAGCTCTTATTGTTTGCCTTTAAAATTCTTAATAGTTTTGCCTCACCTTATAGAGCTGATCGTGTGGCTTTCAGTGAGTATGAAAGGACCTTAAGGTCAACTATAACCTCGTTACTATATGTCCCATGTTCAGATACAAAAGTCATGCATTACTGTCTTTTTGGATGCTGCACACGGACCAAAATCTGCAGGACTTTACCCTTTATTACTGGCTTGGGCTTTTTAAATTAAATATAAAAACATTTTTATTAAGGCAGGCTTTTAATACTTAATGTCTCTCTGGCGTTTTTGTTTGTTCAGTATAATCCTTTTTACATTTAGAGAACTTTAGTTGTGGCAAAAGGCTCTAGAAATAAAGAGTGATTACTGGTAACTGGCTGGTTTGTTGGTTAGTTAATCCTCTTCACACTGGATGATGACTCAACTTTCACAATTTATTTGTCATGGCTGGATTGTGGTAAATTTGGAAAACCTTCAGGGTGAAGGCAATCATTGCTCCTGTGGTCTTAGTACTCACCACATAGTTTTATTTTTATGTTTCTGCATTCCCTTAAGCTCTTATGCTCCTTTTTGTCAGAAGCAAATTTCCACAGCAATATTATAATGTACAAATATGAACCTGGCTTGCCCCATAACATTCCTTGACATAGCTGTTTTAGATCCCATCAAGATGCAGCTACAAACTGTAGGATTTTATCATGTTAGTGGAATGCTACCACGTGTGGTACCACAATCTCATCTGGAGTAGGTCTATCAGGTAACCATAATGAGAACAAGTGCTTCTTGTTTGCCTTTAAAGGGAAAATAAAGGATAGCAGCATTAGATGAGGTATTTGAAAGGAATGGAAAGTGTGCATTGACCATTATACTGTAGCCATGTGGTGAGAGTGTTGCACAAACCATTTGGTTGAAGCAAGATCAGTGGCTGAATGTGATGCGTGTTGCAGCCGCTCACCGCTCATGCATTGTAGAAAGTTAAACGGAGAGTTGCATGCATGGTGTGGGCATGATGGGGTTGAAGATTAGACATATGGCAAGAGTTGAAGGCCCAGATTGCAGTGCAAATAGGCTTTACGATTTGGACACTGCCATGGTTCTCCTCCATGTTCCTCTCATGACACTAACATGTTAGCACCATGATGATAAATCACCAACATCAGACTTTTTTGTACATGCTCAAAAACACTTCACAAACTAACAAATTATAGGAATTGGCAGCATATTGTGTTGCTTTACACACATTTGAAGACGTTGCTAAAATACTACAAAGACCATCCACGTTTTGACAGATTGTTTTACTTTGTAGTGGGACCATCATACAGTGAGAATAGGGGTGAAACTAAAGTGAAATTGTATGTTTTTGTTACACTCCAGGGTAATTAATTACCAGAACCAGATTTAAATCCCAACAACAAAATGTTATTAGACCAACTCACCCCACATTTTTTTTATCTTTTAAGGATCGTGTCAGTTGTACAGATGTGACCGCTGGCAACAGAGAACTTTAATCAAATTGTGAGAACAGCTCATCCAAGTATCCTGAACTGGAACTGTATTGTATTTGGTCCTCAATCAAGCATAATTTGAGAGTGAAAATTGTAAAAATAAATACATTAAAGAAAGAGCAGATGTTAAAAAGATGATTAAAGAAAATAATACATGCACATATGCATGAACATACAGATTGGTTGATAGTTAATGTGTTTACTCGTTTCGATCATCAAAGGTGTTTAATTGTGACTATCTGGGTTTTCTAAAATGAGTTCCTCCTCTGCTCTACTCTCTGACCACAAATGTCAATGCAGATTACATTCTGTTGCAGTTTCATCAGAATGAGCAATTTATCCTCACATAGAAGCAACCAAAAACTAAATTAATGCTAAGAACTTAGCAAACACAACTTGCAAATTGGAAGAAAATAACTTGTGTTTGCGCACATTTGATTAAAAGTTTTTTAACAATGAAGTGAGGTGAAAGGCTGATTTACAGAACCTACTTTATTAAAGGAGTTTAAATTTAAGTTATTGAACAAAATAAGCAATTATCTGCAGAAAAGCATTGACAGTGTAGTGAATTAGGAAACCTAATTAACTTTAACATGGCAAATGTACCCAACGTGCAAAACACATCAGACAAAACAGGTTCTTATAGGTTTGGTGTTATTGTCTGTGCTTGTCAGATTGTCTACACACATTTCCTGTTTTCAATTATTTTCATTACGGTGATTTAATAGGCAACTCTGCGTGTGCAAACTTAAAATCCCATATTGGTATAAATGTAGTTGTTCCAAACAGTATAGGTAAAAACTGTTAACAGGATATTTAAATATGAATACTGTTCACTGTCTTCAGTGCAGTGTGTTTGTTTTCTGCTATAAGGTTGCATTTCATTTTAAATATTTTACATTTTCTTGAGACACTCAGTGCAATTATAAAACCATATCACCTGCCACTCAAATGACAGATGAAACTAAAAAATGTACTTACTGCTAGGTTAGACTGCAGTACCCAAGCAAACAAACATACTGTGTCACACACTCTGGTACAACAGTACTTGTTTGTTGGGCTTCAGCCATGTAGCTCTACACCTGCCTCAGCAAAGTACAGTGATCAGCCCAGCCTATGAGGTTGGTGAAGAGAAAGGCAACAACCCATCCATCCAGCCACTATCTTCACCCGCTTCTTCCTTTTTGGGTTGCGGGAGTCTCTGGTGCCCATGTCCAGCAGTCACAGTGTGAGAGGCAGGGGACACCCTGGACCAGTGGTGGAGAAAGTACTCAAACACAGTACGCAAGTAAAAGTACAAATAAACAGACAAAAATGTGCTCTAATAAAAGTTGAAGTACCACATTAATCTTTTTACTTGAGTAATAGTATATAGGTACTTGCTTCTTTAAATGCTTAAATTATTAAAAGTAAAAGTACTTACTTGCAGAAAGTATTACCTAATGCAATGGTCTACAATATCATTACGTGTATCTGCTGTATAATTTCTGTAAAACATTAATAGTTTTGTCATTTTAATGAACAATGCTGCAGATAATACTTGCTTTTATTGTGTTTACTCTGTGACACAGTTCACACTTAGACTTGTGATTCTGTGCGTCAGAATTTCAGGGATGACATGCAGTGGTAAATGCCATTAAGAAAAATAAGATATAGGAATGATACCTTTGAAAGCTTTTATTTAACACAAAACAAAACCAATGTGTCATTTTAACTGCAGTAAACACATTTAAGTAAAAGTTGTCTGCCTGAAAATAGGAGCATTAGACCTAACAAAGGAACAGGCTCTGATCATTTCAACTCCAGTTTGTCATCAACGCTAGTTAAAATAATGTCTAGTCAACCTTGTAATGGGTCAATAGTGAACAATATTTTAACTTCCTGACACCATTTTCAAAACTTGAACCTGTGTTGAGACATTTGGAGACATTTCTTGTCTCCTATTGTAGGGATATAGCACCCTCATGTCCGTATGGGATGTGGGCCTCTCCACATCTCTCTGAAACTCTCAGTGTTACACCTTCTTGAAGCCCTCAAGGAGACGAGTGGACACTTTTATTTTTTACAATTATTATGAATTAATGGACACTAATTAATCAGATTTCTCTTTAATGTGTGTTAATTCAGAATTGATCTACAGTATATTTTGTCATTTTAATGATGATCTGTTACTTGCATGAGTTTGACCTTTCTGGTTTTATTTCTGCAGAGCAAGCAGGCTCTGTCTCTAAGGCAGGAGTCAGGGTAAGAGCTGTTCTCTTCCTTCTCTTGTATTGTCTTCAAGCTAGACTCAACAGGCCAGTCCACCTGATCGTTTGTGTAAACAGTTTTCCTGTGTCCTTCAGAGGCAGTTCTGCATATGAGATGAAAATCCATCTCTTATTATGTTAAAACCAGCCAATGGTTATTAAGGAGGTGGGGAGACCCCGCCTCCCATATAAAGGTCATTTCCTGCATTTACTTTAGTGCTTTGGAGAGAACTAACTCGCAACTTGCTTCACTCCTCTGGGAAAGCTGGAGACGTTCCGGTCATTGGTCAACTAGACCCACGTTTCAGCTGGAGTCACAGTAAAGCTTACTGTAACTCACTCACTCATCTTCTGGAAGAATTTGTTTTCTGAAGTTTTATTTTGAAAAATCAGTCTGTGCGCTTGACCGTTGTTTCCTGCCGAGGGAGGCGAGTTTCCTCGTATCGTGAATCAGCCACACACGCTGAAGTTCCAACTGGACGGCCGGTGGACAAACTCATCCACGTGTGTGTCCACAAACTTCTCCACTCTTATCTCCAAGAGACGAACCGTCAACAGGTAACGAGTCGTGGTGTGTTTGAGCGTGCGGGAGCCCAGCAGTCTGCTCGTGTGGGGAAAAAGGTGTCACCCAGTCTGGTTCAAAATAACCAACTTCAGTTAACTTAGCTTTCACTTATTCCTTCCTCCTATTTCTTATTTTTCATAAGCTATTAATCTGTCAAGTAAATGTACCAACAGAAAAGTTCCTAACTGTCTGTTTGATTTTAATGTGAATTCTTGTCAACGTAGTTATTAAATCAGAGCTAATATCGATACAAATGTTTAATGTAATTTTTGTGATAGTTTCAATAAAAGGTCTATTTTCTGGTAGACCAACATAAATTGAAGTCTCTTGTGAAATGACATTTTTGTCTAATTACAGTAAAAGCAATTTAATACCGGAAAAAGGAAAAACTCGCGACTTGGTGGCAAGTTTGTGCAGATAAACTCTGCTCAGACCTGCGCATCTACAATAATGGTGGCCCAGTAAGTGTTTAAATACCTTACCCCACATTATTCGTTACATTTTGGTGGCTCGTCCGCATTTCCTGAGACGGTTATTGAGTTGTTTTGAATAGCTTTTTGTCACGGTATTGTTGGCATTAATTATGTATCCTGTTTTGGACATATTAATGTTGTTCTGGCTGGTGGGGTGTCAGAGATTGCTAATCTTGGCATTGTCTGGTACGTTTCCCGTTGGAATTATCTTTTCTTTCACATTTCATCGTATGCTTGAAGCTGATGAGTGATAAATGTTGTGTCTGTGTTTGTGAGGCGTTCATAATGTGTCGCGAGGCTGCATGCATTTTTTCATTGTTGTGACCGCCGTGTCACCACTGCTTCATTTTATTACTTCTGCGGATTGCCTGTTGAAAAGCTGTGTCACACATTATTATGCTGCTCCATTAAGTGCCTTTTTCTGTTACAACATGTGTTGTGAGGTTCGATTGGACCCTCTCAGCTTGGTTCGGACCACACGGTTCCGATAGACGTAAAGTCCATTGTTTAAACAGTTAGACGTACTGCCTTCTCTGGATGGCGTGGGAGTTAGCCTGGATGTGTTGAGCTCATTTACAGAATTTTCTGCGGTGTAAAAATACGTTTATTTTGTGAAAGAGTGTCCAGTACTCTTTGGGTCGAGCTAACGTTAGCATTACTGAGAGACAAAATGGATGCTTAAAGCGCTGTGATTGGTCCATTGTGTGTCGTGTTCAAAAAAGTTGGTTTCTGTAGACTCTGGTTGTCAGATTCATTTTTGCACACATTTCTGACAGTTTATCTGTGTTGTTTGGGTTCTATGCACGTGATATCGTCGAAAACTGGCTTAACCGTGGTGTTTTGCGATATTTATGACTGTTTTAGACCGTTGAAAAAGTCCGTTCCGCGCTTTTGTTCGACCGACCACAGGTCCGTGAACATAACGCTCGAACGGCACGTCACACGTGGGTGGAGTTAGGGTTAGAATACTCAATTTCCCATGAACCCTTGGGTTTTTGAACTACGGTTCTGTCTTCGCTGTGATTGGTCGATTACGCTGTAGGTGTTGACGCTAAAGGGGGGTGAGAGACTCACTCCTCGTCAACTTTCACTTTGGCTGCTTGTCCCAGACAAGTTTCCATGCTTGTTTGTCCATTACTGTCATTGAAAAGACTGTTTAAACGCAGTGTTTTTGAGATTTTAATGGGTGGATTGAGTCAGTTGCTCTGAAACTGCCGATCGCCATGTGACCAGGTCACGTGACACCGGGAGCTGCAACTGTTTTATGAGGACCGACCTTATTTCTTTTAAATGCAGTTTAAAAGGTTTCACAGTTCAACCGATTTTGCTCACATGATTTCGTTTTTGTGAGCCTGGGGTTCTAAAAAGCTATATCACGTAACGCTTTAGATCTGTCTGATTGATGCTTTTCATCCGTTGTTAGATGTCTGTGTGGGCTAAAAGCTGCAGCTTCGCTCACGGATGATAACAGCGCCTCTATAGCGGTCAGAAAGAGAATTGCAGTTGTTGTGATAGACTTATCCAGCGTTGCACACCCCCACCTGCTGGTCGCATCTAAGAATACAGTTTGATGCAACTGTATCTAACATTTCAACTTTCCTGTTTTTGAAGAGGAACATTTTGAGAATATTGTACTTACAGCACCCTCTCATTTGATTTTCACATATAATCAAATGTTGATGGCAGAACAGTTACACAGATTTAATACAGACATGTCTGCTTTTTGATAAAACATGACACTTTTATCATCAATTCTGTGCGAAACAAGCTGTCTGTCCCTGTTTTTAAACTGCAAGTTTAAAATAACACACAGGAGGCATCTTTTGTCTTGGTTTTCACAAAAAATCACATTAAACTAGCCGACCTTGATGGTCGTCTCATGGGTTGACAATTTAATAATAATCACTGATTTTTGTTAAATTTCACATCTTGGATGTTACTGAGCAGCAGCACACGGCCTCCTATTTATTTTGGATAGACGTTTTTTTAGAATAACAAGCTGGTAGGCCTTGCTCTCTACGGTGGCTTCATTTAATTTGTGTTTCACAAATTTCCAGATAGGATGGCGGCCTCTGCACATGAGACTCCTGATACCACGACAGCCGATTTTGTTTGACCTTGTCATAGGTCGACAAATTAATAAAAATCACTGATTTTTATTTGATCTCACATCTTGGACTCCATGTTGACTGCCGAAGGCATCACATGGTGAGACTGCACACTGTAAAATAAGACCCACTTTACTTGATTTTTCACAGAAAATCAGTACAAAGATGGACGTTCTAGCAGGTGCATCAACAAATTGTGGGCCTGTTTCATCATTTGATAGGTACTTAGCTGCAAAGAACGTCCTTCAGGAACCAGGTGAACATCCCCTGGTATTTTACGACAGGCTCCTCTCTGCTTATATGTTGGACAAAACTGTCCCTGGAATTGAGGAGGATTACCTGTTTAAAAGTCGTTTCACGTTGAATCTAATACCTTTCATAATGAAATGTGTTCGCTTCCATGTTAATTGCAAAGAGAGTACCATGGCAGAAATTAAACAATGTGCTATGGAATTTTTTGACGTGCTCGAACAGCGAAAAACACCCTCAGTGGTGGGTCCAGGTCAAGAGGTCACATCCCACTCGCAGAAGATAGAAGAGGTTGCCTCTCCTACAGAGCGTGAAAGTATACATGTTTTTCATGATAACAAACCACAGATTGTGTCCAGCTGGAACATTGACTCTGATCGGTTCACGGGGAGTTCTGAACCCCCTGTCCCTCTGGTTGAAAACCCTGAGATGTGCAGAGAACCACAAAGGGCAGGTGTTCGCTCTCTAGGTGACCCAAGATGGTTCAGATCGAACCAAAAGAGTTCTCACCTAGGTCTCACAGTGGGTGAACTTCGAGATAAGTTGATGTCTGGGAGCCGTGACCCTTTGAAAAATGGTCTGCCCCGACATGTACCCCGAGAAGCGGCCCTCCTGCCCCTGGCCCTCGAGCTGCACAGTTCGAGACATGCAATGAGTCACACAAGCTCCAGATTAAGGAAATGACGCCTCCGCGCGTGGACGTGACTGGGGTTGTGAGTTGTTTGTCAAATGTTTTGAATGATACAGTGGTTGACCAAGTCGATACAACGTGTGACGTTGTCCTTGATGATAACACAAACAACGTTGTTCCACCTGACGAAGTGACGCACAGCACTGCCTTTTGCAACAACTTAGTGTACACAGTTGACAACATCAACATTGACAAAGCTGCAGACAGCAAACAAATTGCTGATGATCAGCATCCTGAAAATCAAGATGCTGACAGCAAACAAATTGCTGAAAATCCACGTCCTGAAGGTCATGAGGCAGACAGCCATCATGATGCTGACAGCGACGATGATTACACAGACAGAGTCACACGTACACAGACACGTGTGGAAAAACCTAAACGGTTTCTGTGTAACTTTATAAAAAGGGGGATAGCTAAGAGAGCTTACCTGCCACTCACATTGGAAGGGGTCCTCGCGCAAGAAGCACTCCTGGTTTGCGGCTCAGACGTGTCTATCATGTCAGCCGAACTGTTTGAGGAGCTAAGGACCGCCGCTAACGATGTTGACAGGCAAATACCCTTTGTGAAATACACTTATGGTGAGCAACAGGGCCTCGCAAAGACGAGAACAACCCTAATAGCCATGGTTCACATGCAGATTGGCGAAATGTCACTATACCACCCGGTATATGTGTCTGAACTTGACTCACTCCAGACTCCATTTGTGGTTGGCCAGGATTTTATAAATCGCTTTGAAGCGATTATAAATTATGGCAATCAGACAATGTGGGCTACAGTGAGCAGTCCACTGCCAATCGAGGTACCTCCCCATGGTTAGGACACTGACTGTCTACCAACAGGTACCGCTGAGGTCACATTGGATTCCCCAACCGAGACCACAAGCCTGGTAAGTGAACCTCCAAATACAGGTGAGACAGTGGAGACTCAACAGTTGGACCGGACTCTGGCCCAACACGAGGACCTCCTCTGCGAGCTGACACCTTCAGCACTCACTAATCACTACCTACCACCGGTAGAAGAAGGTGTGGAGATCCAAGAGTCCCACACCGATGACGCTGTACTGTCCTATGGGACAGGTAATTCGGCATACAGCCAAGCTTTCAGTGAAGTCTTGGTTCAAGGACATCTGAGTCCAGAAAGTGACAGTCTACAACACGCTGACAGTCACTTGGACTTCATTGTTACAGATTTTGAGGACCCCTCCTCAAACAAAAGGGGGGCAGACTCACACTTCCTACCACGGGTATAGGACGGTGTAGAGATCCAAGGATCACACACCGAGAACGCTGTACTGTCCTTTGGGACAGGTAATTTGGCTATCAGCCAAGCTTTCAATGAAACCTTGGTTCCAGAGCATTTGAATCTAGAACTACTCAGAGATGACATAGTTCTTACAGACTCAAAGAGCACCTCTTCATTCATGAAGTGGGAAGACATACATCACAACAACAGAGGCACGCCTGCGACGGCACAGACGGTTGTGACACACCTGAATTACGCATAAAGAGGTAAACGTACAGAGATACGTTGGCCGAAACCTAAGAAGTTCCTGCGTACTGTCTACTCTAAGCTGCGCAAACAGCCTGAACTAAACAATGGCATCCTAACTCGTGCCCATGGATGGACGTCCACACCTGTGCGCGTGGTCCCCCATGACCACAGGGGGGTGATGTTAGGTCATGCCCATGTCAAGGACAAATATTTCAATAACCCCACAAATGACAAAGTTCTCGCAAACTCAAAGACTTCATGGGAAAACAAGGTAGTCCAAGCACAGGATAGTGAATAAACTAAACAGTTTAAACTATACTAGTTGCGAAAAGAAACCATTCCAACTAGAACGTAGAACACTAAGTGTAAAACTCACAACGAGGTTTAACTCTAACGACAGTTGTAAATCCACAGGTTTTAATCCAACAATTGTTAGAAAGCTAAGTTCTATCTGTTTGTGTTTCCTTAGGACCATGATGAAACTGCTCCTATTAATCCTCGCCTTCTTGGGACTCGTCCAAGTTGGGCAACTCGAGGTTGTAACCCTCGGACCTACTTCAGGAATCAGTCTTCGGGATCAACCCGGACTGCTCGTCGCAGATTGTCGTCTGTATAGCCAGAAGGTCTTTGTTCGCTTTGATCCCCAAACCGTGATCCAACAGCACGTTACAATCAAAGAGGAGTGGCTCGACAAATCGTGGTACACTTACCCAATCGAGGACGCAAAAGGACAAATCCGACACATGTTAAAGCAGCTACATAAGTACACTCTCACACAACAGGAGCTGAGTGGAAAACCTCTGAGAGAGAAGCGTGGCATTGGATTGCTCCTCCTCGCCGCCTCTCCTCTCGGATCTCTTTTCAGTTTAGGCATGTCCGCAGTCAACACTGTCAGCATATCATCCCTAAGACAACATGTTAATGAAATGCAACATGAGTTCCCAAAGATCCAAATACAGATGAATCAACAACAAGCTCAGTTTACCCAGGTGACCAAAACTCTTAGACAAACTGTCTTAGTGCTGAACACTCACACCCAAAGAATACAGGTCCTTGCACAAACGGTAAATGAACTAAAACTTAAGGTAGAATGGGAATACACCATCATGCACCTGATAGATAGGGTCCTTTCTGACATGCTTAGAGATATCAGCTCATCAGTTGATGCACTAGCCACTGGCAGAATTCCACCCTATCTCGTCTCAATGCAGATGGTAACAGACATCCTTACCTCCGCTACAGGCGAACAAGTAAGGTCAATCCAGGCTCACCTAGCTTTCGCTCTCGGTAGCGCGATCCCGATTTATGTCAACCACTTAGCGGGTGAATTCACGTTCCTGATCAATCTACCCATCATTCCATCAGACGGCATCTATAGACTGAAAGACGTCATTAATGTCGGTAATTGGCACGGTGAAAACCATGTAAAAATAACACTCCAAAGGTGATTGCTTATCGCGACAGTGACCCCTCAATCTACTTGGTTCCAAACCTCCTGATGTGTGTTCTCACACACGACATACACTACCTGTGTACGAGCAAGCCTTTCATTCTGAATAAAGGCACGGGCATTTGCGGTGTCACACC
>JBBPBX010023541.1:0-37444 GCA_038048925.1 Garcialebias charrua | reverse complement strand
AAAACTTTTTGGTACTTTATTTTAACCTTTATTGCTGGCTTTGGTACTGTATTTCTTGGTTGTTGGTTTTTTTGTGTGAGTCGAATCGGTTCTTCTCGTTGCATTGCTGATGTAACCTGGCCTTGTGTTGTGCATATGACCATAGATATCATATAGCGGAACCCGTGAAAAGGTTTTTGTTGTCCATCTTTTTTAGAAGACACCGCGTGTTTTTTGTAAACATTGGTCGTTTCGTAGCAAATAGTTTATAATACATAATAGCTAAGATACTGCCTGCTGTAAAACCTTAAACATGTCAGTTCACCACAGCTTTACTGAATTATTTAAAACCTTTTTAATTAAACTAATTACGCTGGGGCATTTTTATTGTAACTAGCCGGTTAGCTAGTTAGCATGTAGCTAAAGTTTCATAGTTCTGATTCAGTTTTGTCCTGCTGACGTTCCGGTGGGTTCTCATGAACTATGCGGTCTCTGAGACTCGTGTCTGTGGATCCTTCGGACCGGGGTTCTCAGAGATGCAGGCTGGGTCCGGGTCTGATGTCGGCGCTGGGTCTGAAACTGGGCTCCCCGCTGCTGGTCTCTGTTCCCGGCGGGAGCTGCATCTGCACCGCCTGGCCACGCTCGGACCTGTCGGAGGACTTCCTGCAGGTGGACCTGAAGTGTTTCAGCCGCGGTCTGATCTCTGGGATCCCCTCACAGCTGATCCTGGACCCGAGTCAGCTGAGACCCATACCCTGCCCCAAACTGAAGGCTGTCACGGTGACTGTGGTGGTCCAAAGTCCGGACTACAGGAGAACTTCTGGTCGGGTTGTCCATGAGCTCGTGAGGGAACTGCTGAGGGGGGTTTCTGTCCATCAGGGGTTCGTCATAAACCTGGAGGATTATGAAACACAGATTAGATATGCTGTTGTGGACCACATCAGTCCAGATTCGGGTAGTTCTGGATTAATCACCTCAAAAACCGCTGTGGAGGTCTCCAGGGTCCAGACAGTCCGGTTTTACAAGAGTCAGCTTCAGAACCAGCAGAACCCCCCACTAGGAGGTCTGGAGGAGGTCCGTTAGTTGAACCTACTTATTCCTAGATTTTAGCTACTATTTTACTGCTTTTAGCTAACATTCTGCTATTTTGAGCTACATTCTGCTACTGTTAGTTTGCTTTTTGAAAACTTTAGCTGATGTTTTTGCAGACTGTTTTTGCATTATTTAGCTGGTGTTTATGTAGCCTTTAAGCTGGTGCTTTTTTTGCAGCCTTTAGCTTGTGTTTTTGCAGCCTTTAGTTATCTAAAAAAGCTAAGTCTGGTCCTCTGGACATTCAAAAAATAAAACAAAACAAAGCAAAAAAAATGTAGAAACGTTTCGTCTTTCGTCCGAAAGGAAGTCTTTCGGACGAAAGACGCTTTGTTTTGTTTTATTTTTTAAATGTCCAGAGGACCAGACTTAGCTTTTTTTAGATTTTTCTACCTGGATTATTGAGCATGCATCAGAACCTTTAGTTAGTTTTATTTATGCCTTTAGCTGGTGTTAATGTAGCATTTAGCTAGTGTTTATTCAGACTTTAGCTGGGGTTTATGCAGACTTAGCTGGTGGTTATGAAACCTTTAGCTTGTGTTATTGCAGCCTTTAGCTGGTGTTTATGTAGCCTTTAAGCTGGTGCTTTTTTGCAGCCTTTAGTTTGTGTTTTTGCAGCCTTTAGCTAGTTTTATTTATGCCTTTAGCTGGTATTTTTGCAGCCTTTAGTTGGTGTTTATGCAATATTTAGCTGTGTTATTGCAGATTTTAGCTTGTGTTTATGCAACCTTTAGTTGGTGTTATTGCAGCCTTTAGCTAGTTTTATTTACCGGTATGCCTTTAGCTAGTGTTATTGCATATTTTAGCTTGTGTTTATGCAACCTTTAGCTGGTGTTATTGCAGCCTTTATTTTGTGTAAATGTAGCATTTGGCTGGTGTTTATTCAGACTTCTGGGGTTTATGCAGACTTTTAGCTGGTGTTTATGAAACCTTTAGCTTGTGTTTTTGCAACCTTTAGCTGGGGTTTTTGCAGCCTTTAGCTGGTGTTTTTGAGCCTTTAGCTTGTGTTTTTGCAGCCTTTAGCTGGTGTTTTTGCAGTTTTTAGCTGGTGTTTTTGCAGTTTTTAGCTGTTGTTTTTGCAGCCTTTAGCTGTTGTTTTTGCAGCCTTTAGCTGGTGTTTTTGCAGCCTTTAGCTGGTGTTTATGCAGTCTTTAGGTGGTGTTTTTGCAGCCTTTAGTTGGTAATGTAGTATTTAGCTGGTGTTATTCCAGTCTTTAGCTGGTGTTTGTGCAGCCTTTAGCAGTTTTTTTTTGCATTCTTTAGCTAGTGTTTTTTAGCCTTTAGCTGGTGTTTATGCAGTCTTTAGGTGGTGTTTTTCAGCCTTTAGTTGGTAATGTAGTATTTAGCTGGTGTTATTCCAGCCTTTAGCTGGTGTTTGTGCAGCCTTTAGTTGGTGTTGTAGTTTTTAGCTGGTGTTGTTCCAGCCTTTAGCTGGTGTTTTTGCAGCCTTTAGTTGGTTTTTTATTCTTTAGCTGGTTTTTTTTTTGCCTTTAGCTGGTGTTTGTGCATCCTTTAGCTGGTGTTATTGCAGCCTTTATTTGATGTAAATGTAGCATTTAGCTGGTGTTTATTCAGACTAGCTGGGGTTTATGCAGACTTTTAGCTGGTGTTTATGAAACCATTAGCTTGTGTTTTTTCAACCTTTAGCTGGGGTTTTTGCAGCCTTTAGCTGGTGTTTTGGAGCCTTTAGCTGGTGTTTATACAGCCTTTAACTGATGTTTGTGCAGTTTTAGCTGGTATTGTTACAGCCTTTAGCTGTTGTTTTTGCAGCCTTTAGCTGTTGTTTTTGCATTCTTTAGCTGGTGTTTATGCAGTCTTTAGGTGGTGTTTTTGCAGCCTTTAGTTGGTAATGTAGTATTTAGCTGGTGTTTTTTCTGCCTTTACCTGGTGTTTTTGCATTCTTTACCTGGTGTTTATGCAGCCTTTAGTTGGTAATGTAGTATTTAGCTGGTGTTATTCCAGCATTTAGCTGGTTTTTTTTTGCATTCTTTAGCTGGTGTTTTTTAGCCTTTAGCTGGTGTTTTTGCTGTCTTTAGTTGGTGATTTCGTCTTGTATGGGAAACATACACAGATGACAAAAATGTGACATTTATTTCTTTATTTTATTTATTCGGCCTTTAGGGGGTGTGTTTGCATTATTTAGCTGGTGTTTATGTAGCCTTTAAGCTGGTGCTTTTTTTTCAAGCCTTTGTGTTTTTGCAGTCTTTAGCTGGTTTTATTGCAGCCTTTAGTTGTTGTTTTTGCAGCCTTTAGCTGGTGTTTATGCAATCTTTAGGTAGTGTTTTTGCAGTCTTTAGTTGGTAATGTAGTATTTAGCAGGTATTTTTCCTGCCTTTAGCTGGTGTTTTTGCATTCTTTAGCCGGTGTTTATGCAGTCTTTAGCTGGTGTTTTTGCAGCCTTTAGTTGGTAATGTAGTATTTAGCTGGTGTTATTCCAGCCTTTAGCTAATGTTTGTGCAGCCTTTAGCTGGGTTTTTTTGCATTCATTAGCTGGTGTTTTTTTAGCCTTTAGCTGGTGTTTTTGCTGTCTTTAGTTTGGTGTTTATGCAGCCTTTAGGGGGTGTGTTTGCATTATTTAGCTGGTGTTTATGTAGCCTTTAAGCTGGTGCTTTTTTGAAGCCTTTGTGTTTTTGCAGTCTTTAGCTGGTTTTATTTATGCCTTTAGCTGGTATTTTTGCAGCCTTTAGTTGGTGTTTATGCAATCTTTAGCTAGTGTTATTGCAGATTTTAGCTTGTGTAGGTATATGCAACCTTTAGCTGGTGTTATTGCAGCCTTTATTTGGTGTTAATGTAGCATTTAGCTGGTGTTTATTCAGCTTTTAGCTGGGGTTTATGCAGACTTATAGCTGGTGTTTATGAAACCTTTAGCTTGTGTTTTTGCAGACTTTAGCTGGTGTTTTTGCAGCCTTTAGCTGGTGTTTTTGCGGCCTTTAGTTGGTAATGTAGTATTTAGCTGGTGTTATTCCAGCCTTTAGCTGGTGTTTGTGCAGCCTTTAGCTGGGGTTTTTTGCAGCCTTTATCTGTTGTTTATGTAGCCTTTAGCAGGTGTTTTTGCAGCCTTTAGCTAGTGTTTTTGCATTATTTAGTTGGTGTATTTGCAGCCTTTAGTTGATGTTAGCTTAGCGCAGCATTTACTTGATGTTTTTGCAGCCTTTAGCTGGTGTTTTTACAGCTTTTATCTGGTATTATTTATAGCCTTTATCTGGTGTTATTGCTGCCTTTAGCTGTTCTTTACAGCTTTTAGCTGGTGTTTTTGCGGGCTTTAGCTGATGTTTATGCAGCCTTTAGCTCATGTTTTTGCTGCCTTTAGCTGTTGTTTTTGCAGGCTTTAGCTGATTTTTATGCAGCCTTTAGCTCATGTTTTTGCAGCCTTTAGCTTTTGTTTTTGCTGCCTTTAGCTGGTGTTTCGCTTTAACTCAATTCCAGGTCCTCCATTTAGCTCTTAGTCTGTGTTTGCCATATAATGTTGTGTTTCTGGTCTACTTGAAGTGTGGACCGTCCAACACTGTTTTTTGTCCCCTGCAGGTGACGTCGTCCCTGAGAGAGACGCTGCAGCTGCCTCTGCTCTATCCCAACACCCTGAGGTCTCTGGGTGTCTCCTGTCCCAGAGGGGTACTCCTGATTGGGGCTCCAGGAGTTGGAAAGACCCTGTCAGTCCAAAAGGTGGTCCAGGAGGTGGGAGCCAGCCTGGTGCTGGTCCGTGGACCGGAGGTACAAATAATCTGGTCTCTGTTTGGTGTTGGGCACTGAGACGAGCTCTCAGATTTAATTTGTGGATGAAAAAAAGCCATTTAGTAAAACCTTAAATAAATAAACACGTTAAAAATAAACCACAAAGTTAAAACTAAAATGAAATGGTCTTTATTCTTAGAACTGCAGCCTGATCATTATTACTGTTGATCTCCATCTTATCCCTCTGATCTGTGGAGAGGTCGCTGAGGCAACAAGCCCAGGAGAGAAACCCAGACCTCCCTCTCTTCAGAGACACTATCCAGTTCCTTCTGGGAGCCCTCCAGAGACTTCTGGGTCTGCCCCGGGGTCTCCTCTCAGTGAGATATGTCCAGAATACCTCCAAAGGGAGGCATCCTGATCAGATGAACCTCCTCAGCTGACTCCTTTAGATTCGGAGGAGCAACAGATCTACTCCTAGCGTCCTCCAGATGACAATGCTCTTCACTCTATCTCTAAGGCTGAGCCCGGCCATCCTATGAAGGAAGGTCATTTCAGTTTCTTGGATCCAGGTTCTGTATTTTTTGGGTCATGATCCATAACACAAAAACACAGGTAAGGGCCCCGCTTTCCTTTTGTGAGTTGCCAAATGGTTTGCCAGAACCTCCTCGAGGTCAACCAGAAGTTCTCCATGGCCTCCGTGAATTCCTCCCATGCCATAGTTTTTGCATCCACAACCACTGAAGTTTCAGTTCTGGCTACCCTGTCAGTTGCTTCAGGAATCCTCTGGGACAGCCAAGCCCTGAAGACCTCCTTCTTCAACATGACAGACTCCATCACTGCTGGTGTCCACCAGCGGATTCTTCGGTTGCTGCTGCGACAGGCATCAATGACCTTCAGGCCACACGTCCTGGAAGCCCCATTTGCAGTAGAGGCCCTGAACGTAGCTCATTCAGATTCCATGTCCTCAACCTCCAACGGGGCACATAAAAATCTCTCCCGGAACTGTGAGTTGAAAGCCGCATGGACCAAGGGCTCCACCAGATGTTCCCAGTTCATCCTCACTATGCGTTTAGGTTTACCAGGTCTGTTCGGCAGCTTCCCCGGCCACCGGATCCAACTCACCACCAGGTCGTGATCAGTTGACAGCTCTGTCCCTCTCTTTACCCGAGTGATCAACACACTGGGTCACAACACAGGTCCGACGACACGATTACAAAATCGATCCTCGACCTTTGGCCTAAGGTGGCCTGGTACCTCCCTATGCTCAAACATGGTGTTTGTTATGGACAGCCCATGCCTAGCACAGAAGTCCAATAAGCAAACACCATTCCTTTTCCGAACAAGGAGGTTGTTCCTCCCAATCATCTCCTTCCAGATGACTGTCATTGCCCACATGGGCATTGAAGTCACCCAGTAGAACAAGGTAATCCCCAGATGGCACTCTTTCCAGCTCAACATCCAGATTCTTCAGAAAGGCCAGGCATCTGAACTGATGTTTGGTGCATAAGCACAAACAACAGTCAGAACCTTCCCTCCTATGGCCTGAAGCTGCAGAGAGGCAACCCTCTCGCTCACCAGGAAAAACTCCCAACACCGAGGCATTCAGCTGGGGGCTTGTGAGTATCTCCATACCCGTCCGACACCTCTCTTCCTGGGCAAATCTGTAGTAGGAGAGAGTCAACCTCTTCTCCTGGATTTGGGTTCCAGAGTCCAAGCTGTGAATAGGGGTGAGCCCAACTTGATACCGCTCAACGTCACACACGCGCTCCGGCTTCTTATCTGCCAGTGGGGTGACAATCCAAGTCCTTAGAGCTAGTCTATGCCACCAGGAATCCGCATGGCCATGGACCCTCCCTTACCTGCCTCACAGCTTGCTTTGCACCTGACCTTTATGCTCCTCCTTAAAGGCAGCGGGCCCATGTGGGGGCAGCTTCCTTTTTTCTTTCGGGCCAGGCCCGGCTGAGCCCCAGGAGCCAATGTTCGACCACCAAGTTTGGCTCCAGGGAAGTGCCCCAGTTTTCCTTTTTCTGATGTCAGTTATCCATCAAGGATTTAGAATCACTCATGGCCTGACCATCCCCTGAGGCCTGTTTGTCATGGGAGACCCTACCAGGGACTGATGCCTCAGACAACATGGACCCCAGGGGTACTCATACCCCTGCTGAAGAATAATTACTTTTGATTTTTATAATAATTTTATAATAATTTTATATAATAATTATAATAATTTTATAATAATTACTTTTGATTCTGACGATAAATACAGTTGATTCTTACAATAATTAACACTGATTCTGACGATAATTACCATTAATTACTGTTGATTCTGGTGATAAATACAGTTGATTCTTACAATAATTAACAATGAGTCTGACATAATTACCATTAATTACTGTTGATTCTGACAATAAATACAGTTTATTCTTACAATAATTAACACTGATTCTGACGATAATTACCATTAATTACTGTTGATTCTGATGATAAATACAGTTGATTCTTACAATAATTAACACTGATTCTGACGATAATTACCATTAATTACGAGATAAATACAGTTGATACTTACAATAATTAACACTGATTCTGACGATAATTACCATTAATTACTGTTGATTCTGATGATAAATACAGTTGATCCTTACAATAATTAACACTGATTCTGACGATAATTACCATTAATTACTGTTGATTCTGGTGATAAATACAGTTGATTCTTACAATAATTAACAATGAGTCTGACATAATTACCATTAATTACTGTTGATTCTGACAATAAATACAGTTTATTCTTACAATAATTAACACTGATTCTGACGATAATTACCATTAATTACTGTTGATTCTGATGATAAATACAGTTGATTCTTACAATAATTAACACTGATTCTGATGATAATTACCATTAATTATGAGATAAATACAGTTGATACCTACAATAATTAACACTGATTCGGACGATAATTACCATTAATTACTGTTGATTCTGATGATAAATACAGTTGATTCTTACAATAATTGACACTGATTCAGATGGTAATTACCATTAATTAATGTTGATTCTGACAATAAATACAGTTGATTCGTAAAATAATTAACACTTATTCTGATGATAATTAATTACTGTTAATTCTAACGATAAATACAGTTGATTCTTACAATAATTAACAATGAGTCTGACATAATTACCATTAATTACTGTTGATTCTGACGATAAATGCAGTTTATTCTTACAATAATTAACACTGATTCTGATGATAATTACCATTAATTACTGTTGATTCTGATGATAAATACAGTTGATTCTTACAATAATTAACAATGAGCATAATTACCATTAATTACTGTTGATTCTGACGATAAATACAGTTGATACTTAGAATAATTAACACTGATTCTGACGATAATTACTGTTAATTCTGACGATAAATATAGTTGATTCTTACAATAATTAACACTGAGTCTGACGACAATTACCATTAATTAATGTTGATTCTGACAATAAATACAGTTGATTCTTACAATAATTAAGAATGAGTCTGACGACAATTACCATTAATTAATGTTGATTCTGACAATAAATACAGTTGATTCTTACAATAATTAACACGTATTCTGATGATAATTAATTACAGTACTGTTAATTCTAACGATAAATACAGTTGATTCTTACAATAATTAACACTGATTCTGACGATAATTACCATTAATTACTGTTGATAAATACAGTTGATTCTTACAATAATTAACAATGAGTCTGACATAATTACCATTAATTACTGTTGATTCTGACGATAAATACAGTTTATTCTTACAATAATTAACACTGATTCTGACGATAATTACCATTATTACTGTTGATTCTGATGATAAATACAGTTGATTCTTACAATAATTAACAATGAGCATAATTACCATTAATTACTGTTGATTCTGACAATAAATACAGTTGATACTTAGAATAATTAACACTGATTCTGACGATAATTACTGTTAATTCTGACGATAAATATAGTTGATTCTTACAATAATTAACACTGATTCTGACGATAATTACCATAATAATAATAATAATTCTTTATTCATTTCATAACCTAAAAACAAATTAATTATATATTTACAACAATTATATTTACAACAATTATATTTACAACAACAACAAAAAGAAAAGAAAACCAATGAAATGAAAGGTAGCAGAGAGAAGAAAATAATACAGGCAGCTTGCATTGTATGTTACAACCCGAAGGCACGTACCATACAGGGACACGAGACACAGAAAGGATGGTAAAAAACAAAGTGTTTATTTAGGCTCTCTGAGTCTGTGTCCTCAAAAAATAAGTAATTAAAGAAAAATGTTGGACTTCTCAAAACCAGCTTCTGGATGATTAATACAAAAAAACTCAAAGTCCAGCCTATCATTAATTACTGTTGCTGTAAATCTTTTTTTCAGGTGGTTGGGTCACGGCCGGGTGAGAGCGAGGAGACTTTGCGGACCGTGTTTGAGCGCGCTCAGTCCGAAGCAGAAGAAGGTCCCTGCGTTCTCTTCCTGGATGAGCTGGACTCTCTGTTCCCAAGGAGAACCGGGTCATCGGCACCAGAGAACCGGCTGGTGGCTCAGCTGCTCACTCTGATGGACGGGATGGATCGGTCCAATCAGTTCCTGGTCGTAGGGGCCACTAACAGACCGGACAGCTTGGACCCGGCACTACGGCGGCCCGGCAGGTTTGACAGGGAGGTAAAGTGATTTGATTTGTTTTTAACACCTGAGTTATTCGTATTTCAACCTCTGAGCTCTGAGCTGTGTTTTCATTTCATTTTCATTTATTCATTCATTCATTTTAAAATACAAAAAAATGTTTACAATAAAAAACACAATTAATACACAAATCAAAATGAAAAGAAGCAGAAGAAGAATAAATCTTATAATGTCTGCTCCTTTTTTTCTCAAAATATTTAAAACAAAATATAATATAAAATAAAAGCAATACTAAAAAAATACGTCAGCTCAAACAGCAGTTTCTTTAAATTAAATTATACACGATCATATATTTTCAAAAAACTAGTTTTAACCCTTCTCTTAAATATACACAGAGATCTGATTTTTTAAAGTCATCCTCTAAACCATTCCATAAACTTATACCCTGGATTGAAGTACATCTCTCTTTCAAACAGGTTCGAAACCGTGGCTTCATAAACAGTTCTATTCCCTTTAAAAAATAACAACTCTCTCTTTTAACAAAGTTAACTTGAATGTTAGAAGGTAATATGTTTTTATGGGCCTTATACATAAATATTAAAATGTGATAATCAACCAATTCATAGAATTTCAAATTTTTCAATTTACAAAACAATACAGGTAACCCCCGATTTACGAACGAGTTAGGGAGATAAGAACGGTTCGCAGCTCGATTCTGCCGTAGCTAGGGGGTGAAATACCGCTAACGGAAATACCGCTAACGGAGCGCGCGCACACATTTAAGCATGTACAGTAGTGTACTGTAATGTTAAACATTGCTATTCACATTTACAGAATAAATAAAAATATATTTTCTTACTTTGAGATGGTCAAAGCCGACATCTTAGGTTGCCATGCGTTGATTGTTGTCGGGCCGAGCAGCGCGGCGGCCGGCAAGCTAACCACGGCAGCTGCTCAAGGCCTGTGTTAGCTTCTGCTAGCCAGGCCATGGGCTGGTGTTGGAGCGGCGGCGCGATCGGCGATCAATCTGCAGCTGCTGCTCCAGCCTGAGACGTCCACAGAGCTCACAGAGCGATTCCAGCTAGTAATTAATCCATATGAAGCCATCCTGGTCACCAGTGTTCAAAGGCCGGCTCCCGTGTTAGCTCCCGTGTTAGCTTCTGGAGCTAGCCAGGCCGGAGGTGTTCGCGCGGCGGCCTGGCACGATCGGCGATAAATCCGCTGCTGCCTGAGACATCCACAAAGTTCACAGAGACGTTTCCAGCTAGTAATTAATCCATATGAGGCCATCCTGGTCACCAGTGTTCAAAGGCCGGCTCCCGGCAGCTAACCTAAAATGGCGTCCGGTGTTCTACATTAATTTGTGACCGGAGACCCCCGTGACTGAACCTAAAATGGCGTCCGGTGTTCTACATTAATTTGTGACCGTGTAAACTGAAGACCTACTTCCTGCTGCCCAAGATTGCTCAAAAATGATCAGAAATGATCATTTTTATCATAATTATTATTTATAAAGCCTTTAAAACAACCACATCTGCAACAAAGTGATGTACACATGAAATTAAGAACATTTAAACACAAAAAAAAATTTTTTTTTTTTTTTTTTTAATACAGTAATTTCATATTTTTATTAAATATGATACGTTCGTAGGTCCCATTGTTCGTAGGTCGATGGAGTCGTAACTAGGGGGTTTGCTGTATATGTGATGGATGGGTGTAATCTTTTCTAGTGATAATTCTTATAGCTCTTTTTTGTAAAATAAAGACCGGATTTGTGATTGTCTTACAAGCTCTACCCCAAACTTTTCTCCTGCAGCTGATCATCGGAGCTCCGACTCTGCAGCAGAGAACATCCATCCTGTCGGTTCTGTGTCAGAAGATGCCCGTGTGTCCTGGTCTGAACATCGCAGAACTCTCCCAGATAACGAGCGGCTACGTCGGAGCGGATCTCAGCGCTCTGTGCAGAGAAGCTGCCATGAACGCTTTGAGGGAAACCGTGAAGGTGAACCCAACAGAACGCTGAGGGTCAGACAGGTTCTGAGAGATTCTCTGGGCAGAAGTTCAGTAGATTTAATTGAGCTGTGGTACCGATCCGATCAGCTGTTCAGGCGTTCTGATGTTAAACTTTGGGTGATTCAGTCCTTTTCACTTATTCCAACTTTGACAGGTCTCTGTCCATCTCTGCAGGGTTCAGGGGACCATCAGGTGGGTCTGAAACACTTCCTGGAGGCTCTGAGGACAGTGGGTCCGTCCTGCCTGAGGAGCAGTGCTGGCAGGACCGAGGTCCTGCCGCTGCTTTGGGATCAGATCGGAGGTTTGGAGGACGTCAAGCTCAAACTGAGACAGGTGGATAAACGAGTTGTTATCTGTCCTCGTCTGTCAATCAAAGCTAAATGATTGTTTTCTGTTAAAAGAGCATCGAGTGGCCTCTGAGACACCCTGAGGCGTTTGTCCGTCTGGGCCTGAGCCGTCCCCGTGGCATCCTGCTTTATGGACCTCCTGGATGTGCCAAGACGTCTTTGGTCAGAGCTGCAGCCACGTCCTCCAGCTGCAGCTTCCTGTCTGTCAGCGGCGCTGAGCTCTACTCTCCTTACATCGGAGACTCCGAGAAAGCTTTAGCTCAGGTGAGTCCGTCAGTGTCCATCTTTACTTCCTGTTTGTTTCGCCTCCAATCAGCGGAGTCCCTCTGCGCTCCTGCAGCTGTTCCTGCAGGCCCGGGCCTGCGCTCCCTGCATCCTGTTCCTGGACGAGATCGACTCTCTGATCGGCTCACGGTCAAACGGTCAGAACCTTAACAGCGTTCAGACCCGCCTGCTGTCTGTGCTCCTGAATGAGATGGACGGGATCGGCCTGAAGACCCTGGAGAGGAGAGGAACGGAGAAGATCCTGCAGGCGGCAGAGGGAGGGGAGGAACCTCATATGCAGAAACAGGTCATACCGATGTCACAACTCCGATGGAAACCACGGGACTTGAGTTCTAAGTTGCTTTTGTTTCCTTACAGTTCAACCTTCAGGATGTCTGCAACAAGGACGTGTTGGTGGTCGCTGCCACCAACAGACCTGAGTGTTTGGACAGCGCCCTCCTCAGGCCGGGCAGGCTGGACCACATCATATTTGTGCCCCCACCTGACCAACAGGTAAACCTTCCAGGAAGATCTTCTGTCTGTGATGAACTGACCTGACCAGAGCGTGCTTTTGTGTTTTTAGGCCCGACTCTCCATCCTGCAGGTCTGCACCTCGTCCATGCCCGTGGAGGCTGACGTGTGTCTGAAGGAGCTGGCTGCTAAGACAGAACTGTTCACTGGAGCGGACCTGGAGAACCTCTGCAAAGAGGTACAAGTATTGTCAGGTGCACGTAAATGCAAACCGCAGACTCACACGAGTACTCAGAGGTTTATGTTGTATTTTCCAGGCGGCTCTCTTGGCGTTGGATGAAGAGAACTTGGAGGCTTCGTCCATCAGACACTCTCATTTCCTTCGTTGTCTCAATAAAACGAGTCCTTCTCTCACTGCTCAGCAGATCAAAGCTTGTCTGACTCCGCCCACATGATTTAACCTCCTCTGTTCATGTATTCAGTAACTTTCTGCTCCGTGCAAACTCACTGCAAACAAACTGTTTGCAGGTAGATGGAAGGTTGGAACAAAAATACGGACTGGATAACAATGTGGATGTTCTTGTGCATAACACCAAGGGTTGTGGTGAAAACGTGGAGCAGACTGATGTTATAGCACTTTGGGATTTTTATTAATGAAAAGTGCATTATAAATTGAATTCATTATTATTATTATTATTATTATTATTAATAATAAATACAGCAATAAAACGAGTCCAACCAAACTTCCAGCCTGTTTCGACCCTGATTCTCAGTGTGACCACTGGGGGGCGCTACATGCTGACAGATTTTCATTAAGTGGATGTTGTGCCCTTCAGTGCTGCATTACAATACAGGAAGATGCATCTGTCTACGTGCCTTTCACCTCATCCAACCTCCCGCCCAGCCTTCATCTGTTGCTGCTTCGCCCTGCAGAGACGTCAGGGACTTCAGAGCTGCAGGTAAGACCTGAGACCTGTCCTCCATCCTCATGATGCTCAGGATGTTAACTCCTCACTCAAACTCTCTCCTCCTCTGTAGGTGTTTGGATCTTCGGACAAATGTCTTTTCTACAGTTGTTGAAGAAGAGGAAGGAGGTGAGTCGTCTCTGGGACTAAATCCACCAAGGACGTCCTGTTGGTGATCATTAAAGACGAGATCATGTTTGTTTTCAGCTCATTCCTCTGGTGGGCTTCATGGCGTTCGCTGCAACAGGTGCCACCTGTGCTGGTCTCTACTTCTTGTTCACCAAATCTGACGTGATGTGAGTTTACTGCCGTTTGTTCTCAGTTACCCTGGGGAGACTCTGACTGCTACTCTGATTACTCTCTGCAGTCTGAACAAGACCTCAAACCCAGAACCGTGGGAGAGAGTGGACCCATCTAAACCCCAGAAGGTAACCTCTAACATCAACTCTTCTGTTTTCTTTGTTTTCACTTTCAGATCAGACCTCCCAAAATTTGCTGAGTCACTGTTGTTTACATCGAAGGCGTCCCCTCCCACGGAGGCGTGAGACATCACTCCTCCTCCCACGGAGAAGTGATGTCTCACGCCTCCTCCCACAGACGGGACCTCATGTCCTGGCCTGCAACCAGCCAAAGACTCAATAGATATTTTTACATGGACATAAGTAATCGGATTAAACGGCCATTTGGAATAAAAATGCATCATGTAAACGCCCCGTTCTGATTATTTTTTGTTGATTCAGCTCGATCCAAATGAATTCGTAATCTGAATGAGAGGAGTGGTTTACGCCGATTCATAATCAGAACGGTCTGCATTTAAACACTTAATCTGATCATTTTACAAACCGGAGTCCAAAAAAGTTGGGACACTAAACAAAATGTGAATAAAAACTGAATGCAATGATGTGGAGGTGCCAACATCTAATATTTTATTCAGAATAGAACACAAATCACAGATCAAAAGTTTAAACTGAGAGAATGTATCATTTTAAGGGAAAAATATGTTGTTTCAAAATTTCATGGCGTCAACAAATCCCAAAAAAGTTGGGACAAGTCCATTTTTACCACTGTGTGGCATCCCCCCTTCTTCTTACAACACTCAACAGACGTCTGGGGACAGAGGAGACCAGTTTCTCAAGTTTAGAAATAGGAATGCTCTCCCATTCATGTCTAATACAGGCCTCTAACTGTTCAATCGTCTTGGGCCTTCTTTGTTGCACCTTCCTCTTTATGATGCACCAAATGTTCTCTATAGGTGAAAGATCTGGACTGCAGGCTGGACATTTCAGTACCGGATCCTTCTCCTACGTAGCCATGATGTTGTGATTGCTGCAGAATGTGGTCTGGCATTATCTTGTTGAAAAATGCAGGGTCTTCCCTGAAAGAGATGACGTCTAGATGGGAGCATATGTTGTTCTAGAACCTGAACATAGTTCTCTGCATTAATGGTGCCTTTCCAGACATGCAAGCTGCCCATGCCACAAGCGCTCATGCAACCCCATACCATCAGTGATGCAGGCTTCTGAACGGAGCGTTGATAACAACTTGGGCTATCCTTGTCCTCTCTGGTCCGGATGACATGGCGTCCCAGTGTTCCATAAAGAACTTCAAATCGTGACTCATCTGACCACAGAACAGTCTTCCATTTTGCCACACTCCATTTTAAATGACCCCTGGCCCAGTGCAAACGTCTGAGCTTGCTTAGAAATGGCTTCCTCTTTGCACTGTAGAGTTTCAGCTGCAACGGCGGATGGCACGGTGGATTGTGTTCACTGACAATGCTTTCTGGAAGTATTCCTGAGCCCATTCTGTTATTTCCTTGACAGTGGCATTCCTGTTTGAGGTGCAGTGACGTTTAAGGGCCCGGAGATCACGAGCATCCAGTAGAGTTTTACGGCCTTGACCCTTACGCACAGCGATTGTTCCAGATTCTCTGAATCTTTTGATGATGTTATGCACGGTTGATGATGATAACTTAAAAGTCTTTGCTATTTTACGCTGGGTAACACCATTCTGGTATTGCTGCACTATCTTTCTGCGCAACAATGGTGGAATTGGTGATCCTCTTACCATCTTGGCTTCTGAGAGACACTGACACTCTGAGAAGCTCTTTTTATACCCAATCATGTTGTCAATTGAATTAATTAGTGTTAATTGGTCTTCCAGATGTTCATCATTTGGGCAGCACGGTGGCACAACTGGTAGAGCTGCTGCCTCTCAGCGAGAAGGTTGCCGGTTCAAATCCCGGTCCGGGGCCTTTCTGGGTGGAGTTTGCATGTTCTCCCCGTGCATGCGTGGGTTTCCTCCGGGTACTCCGGTTTCCTCCCACAGACCAAAAAACATGCTTGTTAGGCTGATTGGTGACTCTAAATTGACCCTAGGTGTGAGTGTGAGAGTGGATGGTTGTTTGGTGTGAGTGAGACAGGTCCCTCTTGTAAATGAGTCCCCGTGACTCAACGAGGCTAGCCTGTATAAATAAAGTCAGAGTCAGAGAGTCTTTATTGTCATTTGCACCGCATGTGGTACATGAGATGAAAACGAGATTATGTACACGAGGTCCCAGTTACATCCAACAACAATGAAAGAGAAAAACAGTAATAACATCTAGAATTAACTAAGAAAAGCATCAACTAGTAATACACTAAGCCTAATATAGTGGGAATAAACAGCAGCACGAACATGAGTTTGTATGAGCAGATGGTCACAGATGAATACAGCAACAAGAAAACAGATCAGCATCAGTATGATGTGATATTTTGCAGTGTTTATTTTTTTTTTATTTTTATTTATTCATGAGTCTAACAGCCTCAGGGTAGAAGCTGTTCCTCAGTCTAGTGGTTCTACATTTGATGCTCCTCAACCTCCGTCCTGAGGGGAGTGGGGCAAAGAGTGAGTGTGCTGGGTGAGTGAGGTCTTTCATGATGCAGGTGGCTCTTTTCCTGCATCTGGAGGTGTAAATGTCTGTGATGGTGGGGAGACTGACTCCAACAGACTTCTGTGCAGCCTTCACCACTCTCTGCAGAGCACGTTGATGCTGGAGCACAGGATGCTCTCCACTGCACACCTGTAGAAGGAGGTGAGGACTGGGCTGCTCAGACCAGCTCGTCTCAGCCGTCTGAGGAAGTATTGTTGAATGAATGTTGGAAGTAAGGTTGAATGAATGAAAAATATGCTCAATTTCCTTTTTCCAGCCACTTATTGCTGCTTGTCCCAACTTTTTTGGGATTTGTTGACACTGAAATTTTGAATCAACATGTTTTTCCTTTAAAATGTTACATTTACTCAGATTAAACTTTTGATCTGTCATCTATGTTCTATTACGAATAAAATATTGACATTTGCCATCTCCACATCATTGCATTCAGTTTTTATTCACAATTTGTTTAGTGTCCCAACTTTTTTGGAATCCGGTTTGTATTCCAGTTGTGGAAAACCGACCTGACTGCACATGTGCGACCTGTCTATCTCACGTGTTTCCACCTGGCTAGATGCTAATATGTCAGGGAAGCAAAACTGGTTGGTGAGTGACAACATTTCTACTAGAAACTTTGAAAGAGCTCGAGCTGCAGCTCAATCAGGGAGTGCAGTAACGTCTAGCGGGTCCATTTTGGGCGCTCAGGTTTGTTTATGTTCGAAGTAGAACTTCTGTGAGTTTTTTTTTTTTAAGGAAAGTGTACCACTTCCATTCTGAACAAAAGCCCGCTGCATGTAAACACTCGTGAACGGATTGTGCACATGTAAACAATGCATTTGGATTATTTTATCTGAATACATTTCAATCCAATCAAATAATTTTGTGCATGTAAATATAGCTACTGTGGGTTTTTGTGAACCTTCTGCAGCTTGTCACCATCAACCAACAGTGGAAACCTGTGAAGGAGCTGGAGCTGGTCAAGTCCATGACCAAATGAAGATCCAGAACCAAGCTGACCCGCCTGCCCCCATCAGTCCAACAGAATCCTTTCTGCACAGACTAGGACTCTTTGACACTCAGTGTGCGGAAATGCTTCTGCTCAACTGGTGGGGTTTGAGCCCGCTCTGCAGAGGAACCGGCCCGACCCGCTTCAGCAGCAGTTTGGTACCAGAAGTTCTGGATCTCATCAATGTTTTGTACAGTGTCAATAAATGTTTCTTTAAACATCGAAGTGTTTTTATTTGTCCTTCAGGGCTGAAATGATGAGTCGTAAGAGCTGTGAGCCCTCAGAGATGACTCTCAGCTGCTATCAAACTTCAGCTCAACATCTGTGAAACTGACAGCCGTGTTTGTGTTGGCTGGGACGGCCATCTTGAATCAGTTGGACTCCCAAAGTTTATCAGAAAGTTTGTCTAGTGATTATTTCCTGAAAGTTTCAATAAAATTCACTCACTGGTTCAGGAGATATTTTACTAACAGACAAACTCAAGACAGCAAAAGATATGTAGCCTGGACTCAGCAGAACCAAAGGTCCAGTCACAGTGACTCAGCAGAACAAAACAAAACAAAAAAATGTTATTCTCTTCAAATCAAACTGACTTCAGAACTGGGGCATTAAACCCTGAGGGTGGTTCTCTCATCAGTAGTGCACATTTTAACGTGCACATTTTCCAAACACGAGTGTTGGAGGTGAACCACCTCAACAAAATCAGACTCATTAAAAAGATGTCAAATCTACAAGAAAGGTTTTTCGTGAACATTCCAAAAGATTTCAGGGTCAGGTGACGTTCAGAATCTGGTTCTGATCCAAATGTAGCAGACTCCATCTGAGAGGAGAGGACTAGAGATCCAGTTCTGTCAAGCAGAACCAGACTCTGCTTTTAGAATAAGGAACTGAGTCAAACTTTTAAAAACTTTTTGATCATTCAGAATTTGTTTGGGACTGTCGGTCTTTTAGCAAAATATCTCAAGCTGCTAATAAAACTAGAAATAATCACTGGATGTTCTTCTGATTGACTGTTGGAGTCAGTGGCGGTCCGGGCGAGCAACCCCAACAAACACCCCCCCTCCCACGTCTATGTTGCGTGCAGGCCGTCGGGTTGCTGCTAAATGGTGCCCCCTGCCTGCTGTGTGGACGGTAATATTTTCCACTGTTAACAAAATATGTCATCTTAGGCAGCTAACCAGTTAGCATTAGCAAGCTACAGCCTACACATTTCACACAACAAGAAATGACAGTGACAGGGTCGGAGTGGGACTCATTTTCAGCCCTGGACTTTCAGCCTCAGAGTGGCCCACTTTAGATCACAACCAATTGGTATTAAAATCATGTAACCTCAGGGGCAATTCTAATATGCCCTTTAGTTTTAGCTTAGCCCCAGTGCTAACAATGGCTCTTGGCTTGGTACCCATTGGGGGGTCCTTCCCCAGAAAATTTTGAATAAAATAGATGCCATTTCCTGCGTTCTGGTGTATTTTAATGGGTTGTTCAACATCTAGTTTTACCTACATACATAAACTATTCAATAAGTATTTTAGAGTTAATGGCAGAACAAGAAGTAGCCTGAGACAAACATGTAGCATTAACACAGTATGAACATTATTCAAGAATTGTTTCTATAAGAACATCATCAAATATTTTATGTGAAAGGTAAGATACTATAGCAATAATTGTAAGAGAGGGACAGTTGAACACGGAGGCCTCCATCTCTGTTTAATGATGGACGGTTTCTTTTCACAGAGATGGCCTCTTACTCCTCTCTCAAACCATCGTTCCTCTCTATCAAGGAGGAAAGATGACTGAGTTTGTCACAGCTCCTCAGACTGAAGAAGTCTTTTTGATACAAAGAAGAATCTGTTCAGAGGACTAAATTTATTGAGCCTGCATCAGGACAATAATCTGTAAAGATTTAGTACATTTGATAAAAACACATCGGCTCTGAGCCCCTTGTTTGCTCTGGTGATGGACCGACTAACAGATGAGGTCAGACAGGAATCCCCATGGACTATGATGTTTGCAGATGACATTGTGATCAGTGGTGAGAACAGGGAACAGGTGGAAGAGAACTTGGAGAGGTGGAGGTATTCATTTGAAAGAAGAGGAATGAAAGTCAGCTGTAGTAAGACAGTACATGTGTGTGAATGAGAGGGAGGCCAGTGGAAGAGTGAGGCTACAAGGAGCAGAGGTCACAAAGGTGCAGGACTTCAAGTACTTGGGGTCCACTGTCCAGGAAAATGGGGAATGTGGTAAAGAGGTGAAAAAGAGAGTCCAGGCAGGATGGAGTGGATGGAGAAAAGTTTCAGGAGTGATTTGTGACAAAAAGGTGTCAGCAAAGCTCAAAGGAAAAATTTACAAGATAGTGGTGGTGAGACCAGCTACTGTATATTGTCTGGCCTGGAGACAGTGTAATTGACAAAAAGACAGGAGAAAGAACTGGAAGTAGCAGAAATGAAGATGCTGAGGTTCTCCTTAGGAGTTACAAGGATGGAGAAGATCAGGAATGAGATCATCAGAGGTACAGCACATGTTGAACAACTGGGAGAAAAAGTTAGGGAGGCCAGCCTGAGATGGTTTGGACATGTCCAGAGGAGGAAACTCGTGGATTTTTAAAAATCAATACAGTGAGATAAGTTGAATGCAAAATGAAGGAAAAGATCGATCTTTTACTCAAAGTATTTTATTCGAAGGCAATAAAAACATGCGTTCAAAGGCTCGTGCTCTTTATGCAAAGAGAGCCTCGATAAGAAGGCACAGAACAATTTATACAGTCAAACAAGACTATGGTCACTAATCTTAGAACTCTGGACTTTAAGACAGGTTTCTTCTGGTGTCAGCTGCCATGTATTTGCACAAGTGGGTTTTTCCCTCTTAGTAGAGACATGTGGAGAAAAACAAATTTACAGATATTGATTACATGGTTTAATACATTCAAACGTACGTTTAGAAGAAGTTTTAACAGATAAGAAAACAGTGACCATTGTTCTTCACAAGATGCTCTACTGTTCTTCACAGGATGCTCTAGGGGAAAGGTCACACTTTTTAAAATAACATACAAATATGCAAGTCACAAATAGTTTAGGACAACTTGAAATTTCTGCCAAAGCTTTAATGTAAGTATATAAAGGTTAATAAAATAAACAACAATAATAAAACAGCTTCATATGTAATAAAAAAACAGCTGTATGTTTTTTAATTCTCCAACAAGGGACAGTGGGTAGAAGGATGTTAGAAATGCAGCTGCCAGGAAAAAGACAAAGAGGGAGGCCAAAGAGGAGATATATGGATGCAGTTAGAGAGGACATGAAGGTAGTTGGAGTGAGGACAGAGGATGCAGAGGACAGAGTGAGGTGGAGGAGGATGACTCGCAGTGGCGACCCCTGAAGAGGGAAAAGCCGAAAGAAGACGATATGGAAAACACATTTTGATTAACCAATGGTATTAATCAATGGTAATGCAGGCTTATTTCATATTACTTATACTATTCCCTTTCATTGCGGGTTTTATGTATTTATTATCTCACTTTTAATTATAACAATATAACGAGTCACTACTGTCGTTTAGAAAGTGTTTATATTGGAACTAATGCTTGTTCACACACACACAGTTACAACAGCTCACCTGTTCCTTCATACTGACAGGAACAATCCCCTCATCACTCTTGGCTCTGTTCCTGACACTACAGTAAATCACATTTAAAAAATGATCATAACTCAACACAAATCTCCCCTTTTTACAAAGCCTTATGATCAATTCAGGCCAATTTCATTAAAGGGTTGAATCATCTAACATCTCTGGGCACTTTTCATAGGTCTTCACCAGACTCATACTGTACTCTTCTTTATAAAATTGTAATAATATTCAGTCAATGAGTAACCCTACCTGCCCACTCTGGGCTGCTGCATGATGGTGGGGCTGCATCTTGCTTCTGACTCTTAAGGACTACAAGACAAAGTTTCAGTAGTGTCGCATCATAATATTATTGACATAACAGTATGTTATGTCACAATGCCACTCACCACAAAATTCATTGACTTCATAATTAACTTGAACTGTGTTTTGCAGGCAAAGCTCAACATCATGTCTTATCCATTTCATCGTCCTCATTTACAAACTACAGCTGTTTGAATGAAAAATGTGACAATGTTTGTACATTTAGCTGTCTGTTTCCAGAGCCTTTCTCTTTTTAATTCTTCCCTTCTCTGCACCACCCTTGCTTTTTCTCCCTTCCGTCTTTCCACTGACCACACTTACGGAGAAGGACCTCACTTACGTGAGGGGACGAGATGGTGTAGAGGCAGGGCAGCCGGCTCAGGACCAGAAGGTCCCGGGTTCGATCCCCGGTCACTGCATACCTCGTTGTGTCCCTGGGTAAGACACTTAACCCCGAGTTGCTCCCGGTAGGACTGGCAGCACCTTGCATGGCAGGCTACCGCTACCGGTGTATGAATGTGTGTATGAATGGGTAGATGGCTGGTACTGTGAAGCGCTTTGGGGCCCCTCATAGGGGGCTGGAAAGCGCTATATAAGTAAGCTCTATTTACCATTTACGTGTCACCTCAAAGCACGTAAAAAAAACTAAAAGTGGAGGTGGGGTGGCCCTGGGTTGAGGAGGTGCAGCCTCCGCAGCTGCTGCGGTGATAAACTGATGATATGTGAATAAATGAGGATCGGGGCGGCGCAGGAGCAGCACGGTAGTGGTGTTCTGTGTAATATGTGGTTAAAAAAAGTTGTAAAAGATTTTAAAAAATAAAATGAGGTGCGGCGTCTGCTCTTCTTCTTCTTTTCTCTTTTTCTTAAACTGTGCAATGTTATGCCGCCCCCTGCTGGAGGCCACCCATTTCGCCCATAGGAACCGCCACTGGTTGGAGTCAAGATGGCTGCCAGAGCTGAGCCACCTCAGCAGACACAGAAGTGTCAGTGTTCCTCCATGGTTCCTGTAGTGATACACCTTATCTCTGATATTGTAGGCTTGACCTTCAAGTACACCTCTCTGCATCTCTTTGAAACTCTAAGTGTTACACCTTCTTGAAGCCCTCAAGGAGACGAGTGGACACTTATATTTTTTACAATTATTTTGGATTAATGGACACTAATTAATCAGATTGAACTTTCTCTTTAATGTGTGTTAATTCAGAATTGATCTACAGTATATTTTTGTCATTTCAATGATGATCTGTTACTTGCATGAGTTTGACCCTTCTGCTGGTTTTATTTCTGCAGAGCAAGCAGGCTCTGATTCTAAGGCACAGTTCAGGGTAAACTGTTAGCTGTTCACTTCCTTCTCTGTTGTGTCTTCAAGCTAGACTCAACAGGCCAGTCCATCTGGCTGTTTATGTAAACAGTTTTCCTGTTGTCCGTCAAGAGACATTTCTGCCTATGGAATTAAACTTCCATCTTTTATTTTGTTAAACCAGCCAATAGTTATTAAGGAGGTGGGGAAGACCCCGCCTCCCATATAAAGGGACATTTCCTGCATTTTCTTTAGTGCTTTGGAGAGAACTAGCTCACAACTTGCTTCTCTCCTCTGGGAAAGCTGAAAACGTTCCGGTCATTGTGTCAACTAGACCCACGTCTCAGCTGGAGTCACGGCAAAGCCTTGCTGTGCCTCAAACACTCATTTCTGAAAGATTTTGTTTTCTGAAGTTTATTTTGAAAATCCGTCAGTGCGATTGGGGCCTGTTCCTGCCGGTGAAAGCGTGCTCCCGGCTCGTCTGATCCAGCCATACACGCACGAAGTTGATTGGACGTGAGCTGGACCACACAGTCCGTTAGTGTCCACAAACTTCTCAGCCCTCATCTCCAGGGGACGTATCGTCACCAGGTAAAGAGGCTTGTTTGTATGCTGCACGTGTCGGAAGTACAGCTGGACCTGTTTGGGAGAAGGTGCCACCCTGTAGCTTCAAAATAATTAACTTCAGTTAACTTAGCTTTCACTTATCTTCTTCCTATTTCTTATTTTCCATAAGCTAATGTGCCAACAGAAAAGTTCCTAACTGTCTGTTTGATGTTAATGTGAATTCTTGTCAACGTAGTTATTAAATCAGAGCTAATATCGATACAAATGTTTAATGTACTTTCATGATAATTTCAATAAAAGTTCTATTTTCCGGTAGACCAACATAAATTGAAGTCTCTTGTGAAGTTACATTTCTGGCTAATCACATCACCGATTTATTGATTTATTCTGAAAAAGTTGAGACCCCGTGAAACTGATGGTAGATTTGTGTAGATAAAATCTGCTCGGATCTTTCATCCAAACTATAGGTAAGTCAGTAAACTGACCGCGTAAGTGTTTAATTACACAAACGAACTATAGATTTATTACATATGTGTCAAGGTGGAGCTACACAGGTTCTCCATGTCAGGGTGGAGGTATAGGGTTTCTCTATAGTTCCTCTGTGTCATGGTGGAGGTACAAGGTTTCTCTATGTTTCCTCTGTGTCAGGGTGGAGGTACAGGGTTTCTCTATGGTTTCTCAGTGTCATGGTGGAGGTACAGGGTTTCTCTATAGTTCCTCTGTGTCAGGGTGGAGGTACAGGGTTTCTCTATAGTTCCTCTCTGTCATGGTGGAGGTACAAGGTTTCTCTATTGTTCCTCTGTGTCAGGGTGGAGGTACAGGGTTTCTCTATGGTACCTCTGTGTCAGGGTGGAGGTACAGGGTTTCTCTATGGTTTACCCATGTCATGGTGGAGGTACAGGGTTTCTCTATAGTTCCTCTGTGTCAGGGTGGAGGAACAGGGTTTCTCTGTAGTTCCTCTGTCAGGGTGGAGGTACACGGTTTCTCTATGGGTGGAGGTACAGGGTTTCTCTATAGTTCCTCTGTCAGGGTGGAGGTACAGGGTTTCTCTATAGTTCCTCTGTGTCAAGGTGGCGGTACAGGGTTTCTCTATAGTTCCTCTGTGTCAGGGTGGAGGTACAGGGTTTCTCTATAGTTCCTCTGTGTCAGGGTGGAGGTACAGGGTTTCTCTACAGTTCCTCTGTGTCAGGGTGGAGGTACAGGGTTTCTCTATAGTTCCTCTGTGTCATGGTGGAGGTGCAGGGTTTATCTATAGTTCTTCTGTGTCAGGGTGGAGGTACAGGGTTTTTCTATAGTTCCTCTGTCAGGGTGGAAGTGCAGGGTTTATCTATAGTTCCTCTGTCAGGGTGGAGGTACAGGGTTTCTCTATAGTTCTTCTGTCAGGGACACGGTGGAGGTACAGGGTTTCTCTATAGTTCTTCTGTGTCAGGGTGGAGGTACAGGGTTTCTCTATGGTTTACCCATGTCATGGTGGAGGTACAGGGTTTTTCTATAGTTCCTCTGTGTAATGGTGGAGGTACAGGGTTTCTCTATAGTTCCTCTGTCAGGGTGGAGGTACAGGGTTTCTCTATAGTTCATCTGTGTCAGGGTGGAGGCACGGGGTTTTTCTATAGTTCCTCTGTGTCAGGGTGGAGGTACATGGTTTTTCTATAGTTCCTCTGTGTAAGGGTGGAGGTACAGGGTTTCTCTATAGTTCCTCTGTGTCAGTGTGGAGGTACAGGGTTTCTCTATAGTTCCTCTGTGTCATGGTGGATGTACAGGATTTCTCTATGTTTCCTCTGTGTCAGGGTGGAGGTATAGGGTTTCTCTATAGTTCCTCTGTGTCATGGTGGATGTACAGGGTTTCTCTATAGTTCTTCTGTGTCAGGGTGGATGTACAGGGTTTCTCTATATAGTTCCTCTGTGTCATGATGGATGTACAGTACAGGGTTTCTCTATAGTTCCTCTGTGTCAGGGTGGATGTACAGGGTTTCTCTATAGTTCCTCTGTGTCATGGTGGATGTACAGGGTTTCTCTGTAGTTCCTCTGTGTCAGGGTGGATGTACAGGGTTTCTCTATAGTTCCTCTGTGTCAGGGTGGATGTACAGTACAGGGTTTGTTTATGGTTCCTGTATTCGAAATTTTCCCTTAAACAAGTGGACACGTGAGAGTTTTGTCTGGGATATTTATTCAAGCTGTACAGCTGAGATGTCACACTGCTAAACGAGAGTCAGCAGAGTGAGTCCACCTTATCGAAAGGCAAGGCTGTTACTTATAATAGTCACTTATCCAGCTAGTTTGACAAAACTTAAAACAAAATATGTTTTGGCCAAAACACAACAAGTTTGACAAGACTTTAGAACAAAAGATGTTTTCCACCAAAAGAGGAAAAACAATAAAAACCTTGAGGGTAAAGGGTGAAAACACTTAACTAAATTCTTAACTTGTTTCTATCTAAAGAGAAACAAGTTACAGTACATGAATATTTTAATCTCTGGCAGTGAACATTCCTTTGTATTCCACATTAAACATAAACAAACAAGCCAGAAAACTTCTTAACATCAGTAAAACATTAATGTAAATATGAATTAATAAAATTACAGTATTATTAAATGAGCAAAGCGATATGTGTCTTTAATCTTTTTCCTTCACATTCCTATATGTGTCAGGGTGGAGGTACTGTACATGGTTTCTCTATGGATCCCCTGTGTCAGGACAGTCAACCCTAACCTCCTTCATCTCCTCTAAGTACTTCTAAAGCTGGTCTGCTGAAAAAGAAAAATCATTCAGAGGAGTTTTTTTTTCTTTTTCATTTAACCTTTATTTAAACAGATAAGTCACATTGAACCTCGAAGACTCATTTACAAGTGAGATCTGTTGGACAGACAATAAAAGTGGTGAAAAATTACACATAGGGTTTGGAGACAAAACAATTCCTAACACATTTTTGACCTCTGCTTGAAGGTCAAAAATGTGGTAATGAAAGAAATCTTGCACACAAGCACATAATGATGCCGACATTATGCAGAGGGTGGGGACTCAAAGGCGGTGAGCATGCCAGCCCTTAGAGGCACTGCAGAGTTCAGATAGAATCACTCAGTTCATATACAGTAGTTCCCTCTGGAGATCTGTGCACACTCATGGGGGGGGAGCTGCCGAGGACGGCCAGAGGCGAATCCAGAGTCCTGAAATGATGACAGAATGTTTATTCAGCTGGGCTCCTCTGAAAAGTCCGTGGAATTCCTCAGTAGAAGGGTTGGGAGGGGTGAGAGCGTCAGGTTTACAAAACTTCTCAGGCGTGTTGAGATAAGACGGCCTGTCAAGGCCAGTCGGGGAGCCAAATTTCAGATAAACACGATTGTTTTGAGGACAGGCAGAACTTTAATGACATCTACCTTCAGTCTGTGTCGGTCCACTCGCTTCCGAAAATGTCCAAACTAAAATGACCATACCAATGGAACGTGCCTGAGAAAATCCCTGAGATCTAATCCATTCAGCCAAAAGTCTGGATTCTCGAGACATGAACCAAGCCATCATGTAAGGCAAGCAGCCTGACCAGGTCCAGATTAGCCGCCGACGTCTTCCTTGTGTGTTGATAGACCAGGAACCAGCCGAATCCAAAAAGCAGGAACCAATAGACTACAGTATACGCCGCGGACTTCCGTTCCAGCACTAATGCATTCATCGGCCGGACCGCGCACTTCCGGTTAGCGGGAAAGACACAAACATAAATGACTAAATACAATTAATAAAACATCTGCATACACACCAATAATGACTCTATACACATATAAATCCATATAAAATTATGGCGACGTTTCCCCTGCGGATAGCCGCGATATATTTTCGCCCAAACCCCCCCTCAGAACAGCTGTTCCCACCGGTGGGCGGACACAACGGAACTCACTTGTAGTGCCAGTAGCGCGCAGCCGCTTCCCGTTTTGGGTCGTTGTCATGGTCTGCTACTAGGAGCTAACGCTAACAACAATGGCAGTGGATAGGACCCGGAAGTGCGGGATGTGGCCGGTATTTTGACGGAAGTACGTCATGACCCCCCGTGGCATATACAGTAGTCTATTATCACAAATCCAATTAAATATGCGTCCTTAAAGCTCCACAGACATGATTTTTGTACTTTTCATAAAATGGCTCAACATATATATTTATTATCATTGAACTATGTTCGTTTTTGCAAATAAAGTGTTAAATTAATGAATAATCCATTCTAAATTGGTTTAATATTTGCGCCGTGTTTCTCCCTAAACTTCCGGTATTTTCCGTCACGTGATCGTGACGTCAGCTCCAGACTCTGCTCCAACGCGCACAGTGAAAACAATGGAGAAAGATACAAACGCATCCGTCTAATTTAGCCATTTAAAACTTTAGATTTTAGCGATTTGTCTTCAGTGAAGCCAAAGTTATTTCGAGTGATCAACAAGAAACAGCAGGTTATAATTTTTTTTCTGCTGCTGCTGTTTTTTGTAGACTTTTCACTTCAGGAAGTGAGCAGCTGTGTGGAGTTACAGGAGCTGCAAGTTGACGAGGCATAAGGAATTCTACAACATCTAAATCGTTTCCACAGCACTGAAATGGTAATATATTAATTAATGTTTCTAATAATTATTCAACATTAATTTATAGTTTAAAAAATTAGTTCCTTTTAAAATATTTAAATAAACAGCGCAAAAGCGTCCACTCCCAGAGAGGGTTCGTCTTTTGGGTTCAGTGAGCACCAGAGTGTACACTTCCTGTTGTTTTGGGCTGCAAGGAGATCTATCTCTGCGCGGCCGAATCTGGCCCAAATCGGATTTATTATGTCTGAGTGGAGGGACCAGTCCCCTTGACGCGGTCCCCCTCTCGACATGATGTCTGCTCCCACGTTCAGCACGATGTACGCTGCTCTCAATGAGAGCAGGTTCTGACGAGCCCAAAGGAGCAGTTGCCTGGCAACGCGCAGCAGCTGAGCGAGATCCCCCTGGCGATTGATGTATGAGGCTGCCACCTGGTTGTCGGTGTGCACCAGTACATGTCGTTTCTGAACCAGAGGAAGAAAATGTCGTAAAACCTTCTGGACTGTCATTAGCTCCAGAACGTTTATGTGAAGGAGAATGTGGCTTTGCCACTTCCCCCCTACCGATTGGGAGAGACACGTTCCCCCCAATCCCATTAGAGAAGCGTCTGTGAACACCGGGACGTGAGACGTAGGTGTGATCATGGAGACTCCCTCCCTCAGGATGCGGGTGTTTCCCCAGTGACGTAGGTCTGACCTTACAGATGGGGAAACTAGCACCATCCTGCGCTTCTAGCGCACCGGGTCCACGCGCAGGCTGGTGAACCAGCGTTGGGTCGATCTCATGTGCAATAAACCCAAATTTAATACCACATGAGCGGCTGCCATCAGACCCAGTAGACGCATAACTGTTGCCGCCGTCACCA
This sequence comes from Garcialebias charrua, assembly GCA_038048925.1. Taxonomy (NCBI): domain Eukaryota; kingdom Metazoa; phylum Chordata; class Actinopteri; order Cyprinodontiformes; family Rivulidae; genus Garcialebias; species Garcialebias charrua. The sequence goes on along the minus strand of JBBPBX010023541.1, from coordinate 8,825 downwards.
CCTTCCCTGGTTGGACGCGCTTCAGCTGTGCTGTCAGATCGGCTGCCCTCTGCTCTGACAGGCGCGCTCTCATCGAGCGTGAATCCAGATGTACCCCCAGGTAAACGATGGATTGTGCTGGGATTACGGAGCTTTTCATCCAGTTTACAGCAAATCCCAGGTGCAGCAGGTGCTCTGCTAACACCCTGGTCTGGGTTGCTGCTTCCTCTCTTGACCTGCTTAAAATGAGCAGATCGTCTAAGTAAAAAAGGATCCGCATCCCTGCTGAGCGAAGTGGGCGGATCGCTGCTTCCACGCACTTTGAAAAAGTTCTGGGCGCTAGCGAGTAGCCGAAAACTAGCCTGTTGAACTCGAACTGGTTCCCCTGGAAGGAAAACCTGAGGTATTTCCTGTGCTGTGGGATGATACTCACGTGCCAGTAAGCATCCTTCAGGTCGAGGGATGTGAACCAGTCCCCCTTGTGAACATTCTTCAGCAGCTGTTTTATTGTGAGCATGTGAAAACCTCTCACTAATATGGATCTGTTGAACACCGACAAATCCAAGACTGGTCTCGAGCCCCCCTTCTTCTTGGGAACCAGAAAATACCGAGAATAGAACCCTTTGTTCTGTTCTCCTTCTGCCACCTTGGAAATCACTCCCTTTGTCAGCATTTCCTGAATTTCTGACAGCAGGGAGGAGGTTTGATTTGGGTCTGGTAACACTGTTTCCAGTATCCCCCTGAAAGGTGGTGGTTTTGCAGCAAACTGGAGTGCATAACCCTTTCTTATGATTTTTGACAGCCAACTGTCTAAATTGCATTTCTGTTGCCACTGATTGTATTTTCTGCTCAGAGGCAGAGCGAGGTCCCGCTGCCTCGTCTGCGACATGAGCTTCAGCCACTCGATGGGGCCTCCCTCCATTACCATGGCAACCCACGGGGGCCCCGCCCAAAAAGGGATGGCTTGTTGCATCAGAGACGTGGTCCCTCCCAGCGTCTGACGTCGACACGTTCGCTGACCCAGGGAGCGCTCGCTTTGGTGGAGCGGTGCTCCCGTTGGGCACTGCTCGTCTTTTGGCGGGCGGTGCTTGGTCAATCTGAGTGGTTTTTCTTTTGTTACCTCGATTGGAGCTGGAACTGAGCTGCAAAGAGGTGGCGCCACTCATGTGCGTGGAACGCCAGTTAAACATTTGATGAGACGCAGCCCCACCGGCCTGCGCTAGAGCAGGGCTCGCGTCACGTGACTCGATATGAAGCAGCGCGCTGAGGGACTGACCCTGCGTCGACTGCGTGGCACGAGGTGTAACAAACATGGCGTCTGACTGTTTAGCTACCTCTTTGTGCTTCCTGCCGGACAGCAACAAGGCTGGGCCGGCGTCATTTGGTTTTAGAAGTGGGCGGGTTTTTCTACCCGGTTCTAACTGAAAATCAACAGGTTCACCAAACATGAAACATTTATTAATTGTTACCTTGTTTGAGCTACCTTTACTCGTGGGAGCCCGACTACCGCAGGCTAACTTTTCTGTGGTGGGAAGCATGTGTGATCGTGCGGCTGTGGGGTTATACGGCCCCACAGGCGAGCTCGAAACATGAGAGAAAACATTGTTTGAAACATTTTGCTCTTTTATTTCTCTTGTACACACACTCCCCGCCACGAGTCAATTCTTTTGTGGTGGACGGTTGTAGGGACTCTGCTGCTTCTGGGCGCCCCGGACCTTGCCGCCCCGGCCCTGATAGCCGCGGCCCCGTGCTGCGTGCTGGTCCCCGTCCCATGGTCGCTGGTGCTACTGCTTTTGTTACTTCTGTTTGAAAAAGGGTATTGTTGAGGTTGACGCGAGCCCGTTGCAGCCGAGGGCTGTTTCTGGTCTCGACGGTCCTTCCACCCGTCTGAATGTCGAGCTGGCGGGCGGGTGGACAAGAAGCCCCTTACCGTGTCGACGACTTCGTCCTTTTTCTTGCATTTCTCAACCAGCTCCTTTAGGTTGGAGCCAAAAAGCTCCTCAGAGGACACAGGTCCTTCCAGAAGTTCCTTCTGAAGCCTGTCGGGCATTGACGGCGCGTGTTTCAGCCACGTGGTGTGGTGCACCATGTGAAGCAGGGCTCCCGTGCGCGACAAACACACTGTGGATGCGGCGCTGAGGTTCAGAATCACGTTCGCCGCTTTTCCCATTATGCTCGCCAGCTCCTCTGGCAGGCTCGGGTCCGCCGACAGGCTGGAGATCTGGTATGCGAGGAGGGCTGTATTGTTGTTAGCCGCCCCAGCTTGGGACACTAGCTGGTGCGCGCGGTCAGTTAGCTGAAGCACCGTCTGGTCGTGGCGACCGCTGGGGATGGGCCTGCGGTCCGTCCTGGCTGTTTTCGCCCCGAACACCTCTGAGAGGCTCTGTTCCAGCAGGGGCACCGAAGGGAAGGCCTCGTCTGTGAATCTTTCCACCCTTGTGAGTCCCGTGTAGGCGGACGCTGGGGCCTTGATTTTCGCGGGCGCTGCCGCCGCCTCTTTCCAGAGCTCCATCACGTCGGGGAAGCGAGGCCAGACGGGGTCTGGACGTCGCTGCGACGTGGTGCTGTACCTCAAGCCCGCTAGGTCGTTTAGCCTAGGCGGAGAAGGGGTAGGCACCGAGAGGCCCTTCAGCGCAGCCGCTCCGTGGATGATGGAGGGCAGGTCCTGCATCAGAGAGCTCGTCGAAGAGAGAGGGGCGTCTGTCGGGCGAGGCTGGGAGGGGGCCTCTGAGTACTCACTCATATGGTCCTCGTCCGAAAACTCGCTCTCCAAAAGGGAGGGGTCGGTACCTTGAGCGCCGGCTGCCTCCCCGGGGTCCGCCGCGACCGCTTCGACTGATTCGAGCTCGGCAGGCTCGTCCGGCGGTGTCTGATCGCAGAGAGCTTCTTCCTCGATGGGGATGAACATCTCCGCTCATCGCTCCCTCTCGCTTAGCGGTAGCTTGGCGCAGAAGGGGCAGTTGTTGTCCAGGGTCCCGTGCTCGGGTCCCATGCAACTCGCGCATTTTGCGTGGCCGTCTAAGCTGAAAATCATCCCAGTTTTGCACTTGGGGCACCGCCTTGCCATCTTGATGAAGAAAGATGATGAATGAAGATGAATTCCCGAAAAATCTTTCAAAGGTTCTCATTCGGGCTGAATGAAGAAGAGGCAGTTTCACCTCGGTCGAGGGGTTTTATCGACCCGAGGGGTGGGCCCATCCGGTAGGTGGACGTGGACTAAAAGGTTTTCAGTAGGCGCTGACGCGCGGGGGGAGGATTCCAATAGGAGCTAAAGGGCTACGCTATATGAAGTTAGAACAACAACACACTCTCTGACGCTTCTTCTTCGTCTCTCTTTTTCCGGTCCCTCCTCCCTGCTCCTACCCCTCTCCTGCCCCCACGACCAGTCCAACACATGAGGGCGGGGGACAACAGAATCACAACAGCTCAACAGAACACAGTACAACTGAACAAATACACAGAAACACTTGGACCCAAAGCAGAACCAAACACAGGGTCGTTACAATATCATTGGTGGGCCAGATTGAAGTCACCCGACCCACGGGCTGCCAGTTGAATAGCCTTGGTCTACAGGTACTATAAATGTAGGGCTTTGAAAAAACAGCAGGGAGGTTATAACTATAAAAATTGTCAAGAGCCGTGAGTTTTTTTATTTTTCAGTAAAGGAAATATTTCTTTACATAGAGGGGCGGGGCTAAAAGCTTTATTGGAACCAGCTGAGAGTAAACGTTGGTCATTTCACCTTCAGCCTCTAAGTTCTGCCCTGAACACTCAGAATCTGTCAGACCAGAACCTGAGACAGAGCCTGTCCTCCAAACTAAGCCCAGGCTCTTATCAGTCACTCTGGATTTCTCATTCTCATCATTGATTAACACAGAATGAGAGGCGGAGAGCCCAGAATTTTATTTCCTCATGGCTTTGGTTTCACATATGATGGAATCTCTCTCTGACACACACACACAGACACACACACTCACTCTTCTTGGTCTGGTTTCACCACTTTGAACAACATGAAGATGGTTTCTGACAAGAACAGGCTCGTTCTACACTGAGTCCAACGAACCAGCACCAGGATAGTGTCCTAACTTCACCCATCAGGCCTCAGAACCTGCAATAAGAGAGGAAGGATGTGGATGGTGTGCGTGTGCAGAGGAATTGGGCTACGTGACACCACACATGCCACGTGACCAACAGACATATTCTGTTGTTAAACATGAAGAATGGAATTCCCCCGAAGCTCAAATTAAACAATACACCTTAAAACTAGTTACATTTAATTACTCTTTAACCTGTAGTTAAGGTCATGTCAAGTTTATTGTCATTCACATCACGTCGTACATGAGGTGGAACGAAATTGTGTACTCAAGGTAATCCAAAAATAGCAAAAATAAAAGAATAAAAAGAAGCAGTATATAAGGATATTAGATATACACCAATATATATGTAGTCTCACTACTTTGAACATAAAGAGGGAATTGAAATTACCTGTACTGAGTAATGTTTTCATGGGAGACGGTGATGAAGAGTCAACACGTCTGCTGGTCTCCTTCCTTAGAGAACTTTTGTTAATTGGCTTTTGTATGTATGCAAATGTTTCTTCTGTTGTGACTTGGAGCTATAGAAATAAACTGAATTGAATTAAACGAACGCCAAATGGTCTAAGATATACAGTACGCTAAACACTAATAATGAAAAACAATACGGTGTATCAACAGCAGCCCGAACATGTACTAATCAACACGTGTCTAGAGTCTTGTTTATTAATTTTTGTTTAGATTAGGTTAGATGTCTTTTTGCATTTATTATAGGTCTGTTTGTGTTTATTGTTCTGTTGCATTTCTGCATTGTGTGTTAATTTGTTTTGCATGTTTTGTTCTGTGTTGCACTGTGATCCTGGGGAACACCGTTTCATTTCATGATGTACCGGTACTTGTACATATTTGAAAAGACAATGAACCTCTCTGACTCTGACATGAGTCTGTGGTGGATAGAATGAATACAGCAGCATGAGATCAGCAGCATGAGATAATCAGCAGCATGAGATAATCAGCAGCATGGTTGGTGTGTGTGTGTGTGCAGATGAGGAATTAGGCTACGTGACACCACACATGCCACCTCGTCCTTTACTCTTTTTTTTAGTTACTCTTTAATCTGTGGTTTCCTTTATTTACTCTGCAGTTAACTTCAGTTACTCTGTAGTTATCTTTAGTTAATATGTAGTTTCCTTTAGTTACCCTGTAGTTTCAGTTAAGCTGCAGTCCCCTTTAGTTACGCTCAGTTACTTTTAGTTCCTCAGTTGTTTCCTTTAGTTACCCTGTAGTCACCTTTAGTTACCCTCCAGTTGGATGTAACTGGGACCCTGTGTACAAAATAAAGAAACTCTGACACCGAGTTACCTTTATTTACTCAGCAGTTACTTTTAATCTGTAGCTAGCTACCTTTTAGTTACTCTGCAGTTACCTTTAGTTAATATGTTATTTCATTTAGTTACCCTGTAGTTTCAATTAAGCTGCAGTCCCCTTTAGTTACCCTCAGTTACGTTTAGTTCCTCAGCTGTTCCCTTTAGTTACCCTGTAGTCCTTTAGTTACCCTCCAGTTGGATGTACGGTAACTGGGACCCTGTGTACAAAATTTCATTCCACCACATGTGGTGCGAATGACAAATAAAGAAACTCTGACACTGAGTTACGTTTCTTTACTCATGTTGTGAGATTAGTTCTCACTGTATTTAGTGTAACCGTAGTTCGGTCTCCAGACCACCAGGGGGAGCACTAGAGAGAACTGACGTATAGTTAACGAAGAAGACACAGTTGTTACCTCGTGTACTAGCTAAATAAAAGGAGTACGGCTCTGCGACCGAGACCAACGTTTCCTGTCTTTCCTCATATCATGACATGGTGTCAGAATTAAGGACTTATTAAGGACTTAAACGCCCACGGAGAAAACACAATGGCGAAGTTTGGACCTCCCGAGCCGTTTGATTTTGCCCAGCCGGCGGAGTGGCCGACCTGGCGGCAGAGGTTCTCCCGCTTCAGAGTCGCGTCGAAACTCGACAAAGAGAGCAGCGAGGTGCAGGTAAATTCGCTCCTGTACTCTATGGGGAGAGACGCCGAACCTGTTTACGGCTCTTTCGTGTTTCCTGCTGCAACGGAGGCTAGACCACATCCAGAGTATGACTTCGCCCTGGTGTTGCAGAAGTTTGACGAACATTTTGTTCCGAAAAGAAACGTCATCCATGACCGCGCCTGTTTCCACAAAAGAAGCCAGAGGGCGGGGGAGACCGTCGAAGCTTTCGTGCGGAGCTTATATGAGCTCGCGCAGCACTGCGAGTTCGGCGCGGGGAAAGACGAACAGATTCGGGACCGGATCGTCATTGGAATAATGGATAAGGAAGTTTCACAGAGACTGCAACTTGAAGCGGACCTGACTCTAGAGAGAGCCATCCAGCTTGCACGTCAGAGTGAACAAGTGAAGCAACAAAGTGCGGAGCACGGTGAAACTACAGTGAATGAGGTGAGACAAAAACAGTTTGGCAGCTCAAGGAGGAGCTATGAGAAACCACGGCAGAAACAAGCGCCAAAATACAGCGAGAATAGACAGAACTGCCAGAGATGTGATAGGATGCATGACAGAAAAGAAAATTGTCCAGCCCGTAATAAAAGATGCAGAAAGTGTAACAAAATGGGACATTTTGAGGCTGTGTGCAAAACCAAAATGGTAAAACAAGTCAGAGCTGAAGCTGTTGTAGATTCAGATGAGGATTCATTCTTTATTGGTGAACTGTTTCTTGGAGCAACAGCAAAGTCAAATGTCATCGAGGAGTCAGATTCAGACACCGACTGGGACATTGAGCTGCTTGTAAATGGTAGCCCAGTGAATTTTAAAATTGACACTGGTGCTGACACCACAGTTATGACAGATGCAACTTTCAATGATCTTCAGAAAAAACCAGAACTGCATAAGTCCAGATCAGTGTACAGTCCAGGTGGAAAGGTCAGATGCGTGGGTAGGTTCCTCGCTACCACCACACACAAGGGACAGAGATACAAGTACTGGATCACGGTTATTAAAGGACAATTTGTCAGTAACCTATTGGGCAGAGCAGTGGCAAAGCAAATGGGACTAATTAAACGAGTCAATGCTATCAGTGGTGACTATTTGTTATCCGGTGATGTGTTCGGGGAAATAGGTCTACTGAACTGCGCGCCTGTTAAAATTGAGCTGAATGATGAGGCAATTCCATACAGCGTCAATACACCACGCCGAGTCCCTTTTCCCCTCCTTCCAAAAGTAGAGAAAGAACTAAAGCGGATGCTAAACCTCGGGATCATTGAGGAGGTCACTGAACCAACAGATTGGTGTGCCCCAATGGTACCTGCTCCAAAGCGTAATAAAGAGGAAGTCAGAGTGTGTGTCGATTTAAAGCGATTGAACAAGGGTGTTAAGCGCGAACGCTATATTTTACCTACTTTTACTGCCATAGTTTTAGTTTACATGTCTTATTTTGTATTATGCACATTCTTTTGTTATGACTCTTATTTTGAAAGGCAAAAGTAGGAAGTGCTTTCCAGCATGTTGCTAGGCAACCAAAGAAAGAAGTTGTACCGTACTGCTATGAAGACATGATATTAGCAAGTACTGTAGCTGTACAAAAGTAATTTAAGTTTAAGAAGTTCTTTATTACTCTCATTTCTACCTCAAAAGGAAGGGTCAGCCAGCGAGGTATTTATATGTTATATCATTTTAATGTCAAGATTGTATTCATGACACCGTCTCACTCAAGTTTATGTTGTATTTTTAGTTCGACGGTAGTGTTGGTGTCAGTGACAACGAAAGTGAAGTGTAATAGACCTTTTACCAGTTGACGTCATCGCGCATGCGCACTCGCATTTTTCCAGAATTTTCCGGAAGCACGGGTACGTTGTCGTTAATGGCAACGGTCGCGATGGAGAAATAAGACTTTTATTGTGTTTATAATTGTTCCAGGCAACTTCAACGAGTAAAAGAAGAAGGTGAGACTTGTTCGTTTTACAACGTCCCTCTGGGAAAGTCGAGTAGAGCGACTAAAAGAAGGAAGATGTGGAGCAAACCAGTACCACCGCCGGCCGGTACAGGCAGGATTTCACCCCGGCACGAAGCATCAACGTGTGTGCGTTTTTTATCTGGCATGGACATTAATGATCCAAGCTCCGTGGATTACGTTCCTACATTACATCTTGGATATGGGAAACAGACAGGGCGGAGAACGATCTCCCGCAGCGGAATGCTACTGGACAGCTGCTAAGCTAGCAGCAGCTAGCTAGTTCGACGAGACCGCGTTGTTCTTCGGTCTCCGCTGCGTGTGTTGGGGTTTCTGCCTGTTTCGACCTGCGACATGCAAGGAGATTCTTCCTTCGGCCCCACTGAAGAGCAGGTGAGTGGAATGTCAAAACGTTTGATAAGCCAACCGTTAACCGAATCTTCTAAAATCATTAAGCTACCAGTAAATGCATGATTTTTTGAGCCGGGACTTAGTGGCTCCTGGCTGGGTGAAGGTTCAGGCAGCCCCGCGCGCACGGTTCATCTGTAGCCAGGACTTAGTGGCTCCTGGCTGGGTCCAGCCGGTTCTGGACCTCCAGGGCGCACTGGATCAGGTGTAGCCGGGACTTAGTGGCTCCTGCCTGGGTGAAGGTTCAGGCAGCCCCGCCGCGCGCACGGTTCATCTGTAGCCAGGACTTAGTGGCTCCTGGCTGGGTCCAGCCGGTTCTGGACCTCCAGGGCGCACTGGATCAGGTGTAGCCGGGACTTAGTGGCTCCTGCCTGGGTGAAGGTTCAGGCAGCCCCGCCGCGCGCACGGTTCATCTGTA
>JBBPBX010023540.1:30446-40451 GCA_038048925.1 Garcialebias charrua | reverse complement strand
GACCTTCGAAACACCACCTCCCTTTCTCTGTTCAAGACAGCCCTGAAAACACATCTCTTTAGACTAGCTTATCATTAACTTTACTAAATGTATTTTTATTATTTTTCATTTTATAATCTTTATGTATTTTATATTTCAATTTGTCACTGATAATGTTTGCACTGTATTGGTTTGTTAAGTGTCCTTGGGTGTCCTGAAAGGCGCTTTTAAATAAAATGATTATTATTATTATTATTATTATTATTATAAACACAGATTATCTGTTACATGATAATACATAAACACAGATTATCTGTTTACATGCATACATTTAAACACAGATTATTACATGATAATACATAAACACAGATTATCTTCTTACATGCATACATTTAAACACAGATTATCTGTTACATGATAATACATAAACACAGATTATCTATTTACATGCATACATTTAAACACAGATTATCATGATAATACATAAACACAGATTATCTGTTACATGATAATACATAAACACAGATTATCTGCTTACATGCATACATTTAAACACAGATTATCTGTTACATGATAATACATAAACACAGATTATCTGCTTACATGCATAAATATAAACACAGATTATCTGTTGCATAAATTTAAACACAGATCATCTGTTACAGATTATCTGTTACATACATAAATATAACCACAGATGATCATTTACAGGCATAAATATAATTATCTATTACATGCATACATATAAAAACAGATTATCTGTTGCATAAATTTAAACAGATTATCTGTTACATGGTAATATATAAACACTGATAATCTGTTGCATGCTCAAATATAATCACAGATTATCTGTTACATGAATAAATATAATCACAGATTATCTGGTACACGCATAAACACAAACAGATTATCTGTTTCACAAATACAGTATAAAGATTATCTGTCACATGGTAATATCTAAACACAGATTATAAGTAACATGCAAAAATATAAACACAGATTATCTGTTACATGCATAAATATAAACACAGATTATCTGTTGCACAACTATAAACACAAATTATCTGTAACATGGTAATATAAAAGCACAGTTTATCTGTTACATGCATTAATGTAAATACAGATTATTTGTTACACGCATACATATAAACACAGATTAACTGTTACATGGTAATATATAAATACAGAATATCTGGTAAATCATAAACACAGATTATCTCGTAAAATATAAAACCAGATTATTTGGTAAAATATAAACAGATGTTATCTGGTAAAGTATTAATACAGATTATCTGGTCAAGTATAAACACAGATTATCTGGTAAAATATAAAACCAGATTATCTGGTAAAATATGAACACAGATTATCTGGTGAAATATAAACACAGATTATCTGGTAAAATATAAAACCAGATTATATGGTAAAATATGAACACAGATTATCTGGTGAAATATAAACACAGATTATCTGGTAAAATATAAAACCAGATTAAAAGGTAAAATAAGAATGCAGATTATCTGGTAAAATATAAACACAGATTATCTGGTAAAATATAAACCCAGATTATCTGGTAAAATATAATCACATATTATCTGGTTAATACAAATACAGATTATCTGGTAAAATATAAAAACAGATTATCTGGTAAAATATAAACACAAATTATCTGGTAAAATATAAACACAGATTATCTGGTAAAATATAAACACAGATTATCTGGTAAAATATAAAACCAGATTATCTGGTAAAATATAAACACATTATCTGGTAAAATAAAAAAACAGATAATCTGGTAAAGTATAAACACGATTATCTGTTAAAATATAAAACCATATTATCTGGTAAAATATAAACACAGATTATCAGGTAAAATATACACACAAATTATCTGATAAAATATAAAACCAAAATTTCTGGCAAAATATAAACACCGATTATCTGGTAAAGCACAAGCACTGGTAAAGTATAAACTCAGATTATCTGATAAAGTATAAACACAGTTTATCTGGTGTAATATAATCAGATGTAATCTGGTAAAATATAAACACATATTATCTGGTAAAATACAAAACCAGATTATCTGGTAAAATATAAACACAGATTATCTGGTAAAATATAAACACAGATTATATGGTAAAATATAAACACAGATTATCTGGTAAAATATAAACCAGCTAATTTGGTTAAAAATATACACACATTATCGGGTAAAGTATAAACACGATTATCTGTTCAAATATAAAACCAGATTATCTGATGAAATATAAATACAGATTACAGTATTTGGTAAAATATAAATGATCTATTACATACATAAATATAAAAGCAGATTATATGTTGCATCAATTTAAACAGATTATCTGTTACTTGGTAATATATAAACAGTGATAATCATTTACATGCACAAATATAATCACAGATTATCTGTTACATGCATAAATATAATCACAGATTATCTGGTACATGCATAAATACAGACAGATTAGCTGTTGCACAAATATAAACATATATGATATGTTACATGGTAATATATAAACACAGATTATCAGTAGCATGCATAAATATAAATACAGATGATCTGTTACATACATAAATATAAACACAGATTATCTTTTGCACAACTATAAACAAATGATCTGTTACATGGTAATATATAAACACTGATTATCTGTTACATGCATTAATATAAACACATATTATCTGTTACACACATAAATATAAACACAGACATAAATATAAACACAGATGAACTGTTACATGGTAATATATTAACACAGATTATCTGGTAAAATATAAACACATATAATCTGATAAAATATAAAACCAGATTATCTGGTAAACTATAAACACGGATTATCTGGTAAAGTATAAACTCAGATTATCTGATAAAGTATAAACACAGATTATCTGGTAAAATATAAACACATATAATCTGGTAAAATATAAAACCAAATTATCTGGTAAAATATAGACACAGATTATCTGGTAAAGTATAAACTCAGATTATCTGATAAAGTATAAACACAGATTATCTGATATAATATAAACACAGGTAATCTGGTAAAATATAAACACAGATTATCTAATAAAATACAAAACCAGATTATCTGGTAAAATATAAACACAGATTATTTGGTACAATATAAACACAGATTATATGGTAAAATATAAACACAGATTATCTGGTAAAATATAAAACTAGATTATTTGGTTAAATATAAACACATATTATCTGGTAAAGAATAAACACGATAATCTGTTAAAATATAAACATGATTATCTGTTAAAATATAAACATGATTATCTGTTAAAATATAAATTATCTATTACATGCATAAATATAAAAGCAGATTATATGTTGCATAAATTTAAACAAGATTATATGTTACTTGGTAATATATAAACACTGATAATCTGTTACATGCATAAATATAATCACAAATTATCTGGTACATGCAAAAATACAAACAGATTATTTGTTGCACAAATATAAACATAGATGATCTGTTACATGGTAATATATAAACACAGATTATCAGTTACATGCATACATATAAACACAGATTATCTGTTGCACAACTATAAACAAATTATCTTTTACATGGTAATATATAAACACAGATTATCTGTTACATAAATTAATACAAACTCTGATTATCTGTTACACACATAAATATAAACACAGATTAACTGTTACATGGTAATATATAAACACAGATTGTCTGATAAAATATAAACACATATAATCTGGTAAAATATAAAACCAAATTATCTAGTAAATATAAATACAGATTATCTGGTAAAGTATAAACTCAGATTATCTGATAAAGTATAAACACATATTATCTGGTATAATATAAACACAGGTAATCTGGTAAAATATAAACAGATTATCTGGTAAAATACAAAACCAGATTATCTGTTAAAATATAAACACAGATTATCTGGTAAAATATAAACACAGATTATATGGTAAAATATAAAACCACATTATTTGGTTAAATATAAACACATAATGTCTGGTAAAGTATAAACACAGTTATCTGTTAAAATATAAAACCAGTTTATCTGATGAAATATAAATACAGATTATCTGGTAAAATATAAAACCAGATTATCTGGTAAAATATAAACATAGATTATCTGGTAAAATATAAAACCAGATTATCTGGTAAAATATAAACACAGATTATCTGGTAAAATATAAAACCAGAATATCTGGTAAAACATAAACACAGATTATCGGGTAAAGTATAAACACAGATTATCTGGTAAAGTATAAACACAGATTATCTGGTAAAATATAAAACCAGATTATCTGGTAAAATATAAACACAGATTATCTGGTAAAATATAAACACTGATTATCCGGTAAAGTATAAACACATTATCTGGTAAAATATAAACACAGATAATCTGGTAAAATATAAAACCAGATTATCTGGTAAAATATAAACACAGATTTTATGGTAAAATATAAACATAGATTATCTGGTAAAGTATAAACACAGATTATCTGGTAAAATATAATCACATATTATCTGGTTAATACAAACACAGATTATCTGGTAAAGTACAAACACAGATTATCTGGTAAACTATAAAACCAGAATATCTGGTAAAACATAAACACAGATTATCGGGTAAAGTATAAACACAGATTATCTGGTAAAGTATAAACACAGATTATCTGGTAAAATATAAACACAGATTATATGGTAAAATATAAACACAGATTATCTGGTAAAATATAAAACCAGATTATCTGGTAAACTATAAACACAGATTATCTGGTAAAATATAAAACCAGATTATCTGGTAAAATATAAACACAGATTATCTGGTAAAATATAAACACAGATTATCTGGTGAAGTATAAACACAGATTATCTGGTAAAGTATAAACACAGCGCTGGTTTCTGTTCAGCACTGCCTCATGGTGCTCTGTATATCAAGTGTGGGCTCGGGATCCCACTGTGGGTCTTCACAAATGCAATGGGGACCCTTGAAATGATCTCCAGAACTCAAGTTCAGTGTTTTATTATTTGTATTATTACAAGAAATAATAAATGACAAAAATTAAAATAATTTCGTTTTATCATTAAATATTTAGATTGTCAGCAACCATTTTAATTTTAATAAGCAATACTTTGTGTCACAAGCCTCCCAACTCTTATTCTTCGGTCAGAATGTAAAATGTCTATGTTAAAGCGTGCAGCATCAGGTCATTTCAGCTTTGTGGTAAAATGACTCAGATTTATTTGATCTTTGATGTTTCTGCAGGTGAAGGATGGAAAGGAGTGTTTGAAACTGCGAGGACTGGCTCCGCTGCGAATGAGGCGCTGACTCAAGACCAGCGAAGGATCAATCAACCTCATCACAGACTTCTCAGGGAAGAGCCAACGCTGGGTTTTAATTCTGACAGAGCCGTGCACACTCTCGTGCACTCCTGTACACATGCTGGATTCACTGATGGAGACTACCCTGATGCATGCTCAATAATCATCAATTCAATGATGGAGACTATTTATGCTTCAGAGAGAGATCTGAGCGCTAGACTTTCAAAGATGCTGTGCATTTGTCCCTTTTTTATATTTTGCAGAAGTTTTAAATAAAATATATTTTATGAAAAACGAAAGGTATTTTATCTTGTTCTGATCAAATCAGGTTCGAAACAGTCTACTTAAAAAACATTTGACAATATTTAAATGTACATTTCTAGAAAAATTCTGGAATCAAAAATGGAAGCCATCTTTGTTTTTACAAACAGTTCTGTTTGACTAAAATTATAAAAAATATATATATCTTGTGAAGAAACTGTACTTATAGAGCTCTAAACTTGCAACTTAACCATCGTTTTGAGCACGTTACAGTATTTAGCGTGGTGTAAACACACATTTCCATGGTTACGAGGTGTTGCTCAGAAGTCTGCAGCAGCTCCAGGTCTCTGGTGTCACAGACTGCAGATCTGTTTCCTCCGCTCTCACCGTGGCTGTTTTTTGAAGTCTGTTTCCGATTAGTCATGGCAGATAGTGGCCCCCACTGTGTTTGGAGCCCCCCAGCACAGCTGTTGGTGTGTCAGAGGAATAAATCACTGCTGTGGGCCCAGAGGAGCCGGAGGAATGGGGTGAGAGGTCAGAGGTCACAGCAGAGTTCCAACCTGACGGGAAACGTAGTTGATGCAGCTCGTTTTGTTTGTTTAGCTGAAGATGGAGTCTGGATGAGTTTTAAATTGTCTTCATCCCCCTGCACAGCAGTCTTTGTAGAACCAAGTAAATACAGAAAACTTTCACTGGACGGTAGTGAAAGTGTCTTGGTCTCCATTGGCCTCTTTCTGCCCAACGTCTCCAGTCTTCAAAAAACTGCTTGACACCAGGCAGATGGTGGACACACACTTCCTGTCCAGCGTCCAGCTGAATACGTCCAAACTGTTAGGTGACGCCCAACCCATTCCTGTTAGGAGATGTCCAACCCATCCCTGTTAGGAGACATCCAACTTGTCCCTGTTAGGAGATGTCCAACCCATCCCTGATAGGAGATGTCCAACCCATCCCTGTTAGGAGACGTCCAACTTGTCCCTGTTAGGAGATGTCCAACACATCCCTGTTAGGAGATGCCCAACCCATCCCTGTTAGGAGATGTCCAACTTGTCCCTGTTAGGAGATGTCCAACCCATCCCTGTTAGGAGACATCCAACTTGTCCCTGTTAGGAGATGTCCAACCCATCCCTGTTAGGAGACGTCCAACTTGTCCCTGTTAGGAGATGTCCAACCCTCCCTGTTAGGAGATGCCCAACCCATCCCTGTTAGGAGACGTCCAACTTGTCCCTTTTAGGAGATGTCCAACCCATCCCTGCTAGGAGATGTCCAACCCATCCCTGTTAGGAGATGTCCAACCCTTCCCTGTTAGGAGACATCCATCTTGTCCCTGTTAGGAGATGTCCAACTTGTCCCTGTTAGGATATGTCCAACCCATCCCTGTTAGGAGATGCCCAACCCATCCCTGTTAGGAGATGTCCAACCCATCCCTGTTAGGAGATGTCCAACCCATCCCTGTTAGGAGACGTCCAACTTGTCCCTGTTAGGAGATGTCCAACCCATCCCTTTTAGGAGATGCCAAACCCATCCCTGTTAGGAGATGTCCAACTTGTCTCTGTTAGGAGATGTCCAACCCATCCCTGTTAGGAGATGTCCAACTTGTCCCTGTTAGGAGATGTCCAACCCATCCCTGTTAGGAGATGCCCAACCCATCCCTGTTAGGAGACGTCCAACTTGTCCCTGTTAGGAGATGTCCAACCCATCCCTGTTAGGAGATGTCCAACCCATCCCTGTTAGGAGATGTCCAACCCATCCCTGTTAGGAGATGTCCAACCCATCCCTGTTAGGAGACATCCAACTTGTCCCTGTTAGGAGATGTCCAACTTGTCCCTGTTAGGAGATGTCCAACCCATCCCTGTTAGGAGACGTCCAACTTGTCCCTGTTAGGATATGTCCAACTTGTCCCTGTTAGGAGATGTCCAACCCATCCCTGTTAGGAGATGTCCAACCCATCCCTGTTAGGAGATGTCCAACTTGTCCCTGTTAGGAGATGTCCAACCCATCCCTGTTAGGAGATGTCCAACCCATCCCTGTTAGGAGACATCCAACTTGTCCCTGTTAGGAGACATCCAACTTGTCCCTGTTTGGAGATGTCCAACTTGTCCCTGTTGGGAGATGTCCAACCCATCCCTGTTAGGAGATGTCCAACCCATCCCTATTAGGAGATGTCCAACTTGTCCCTGTTAGGAGATGTCCAACCCATCCCTGTTAGGAGATGTCCAACCCATCCCTGTTAGGAGACGCCCAACTTGTCCCTGTTTGGAGATGTCCAACTTGTCCCTGTTAGGAGATGTCCAACCCATCCCTGTTAGGAGATGCCCAACCCATCCCTGTTAGGAGACGTCCAACTTGTCCCTGTTAGGAGATGTCCAACCCATCCCTGTTAGGAGACATGAAACTTGTCCCTGTTAGGAGATGTCCATCTTGTCCCTGTTAGGAGACATGAAACTTGTCCTCTGTGTTTGGAGACTGAGGCCTCCTCAATGGCTCTCAGAGGCAGGAAGATGTCACGTAGTAGAGGAAGGGAAAACGGAGCCGACCTCTGTAAGGAAGTCTCTGAGCGGTGGGTTTTGGGTCATCGCCCATCTTGACATCATCCGGCGCTGGGACCCAGATGTGCAGCTCTCTGGGACCCAGATGTGCAGCTCTCTGGTGCTGAAGCAGACCCAACAGTGAGTCTTCAACCAGTTCACACATTTTATTCCTGTTTTTAACAGCTTGACCGGGAAGAAAAAGATCATGTCAGACTTTGTAGAAGAGAAGGAAGACCAGAACGTGAGCAGATGTTTGACGTCCAGCAGAACATCTGGAGACCGCTGAGCAGGTTTACCTCATTGCTCTGTTCTCCCTCCTCTTCCTCTCATGACTCTTTTATCACAGAGCAGGTTTTAACAGGAAGACTTTGCGTAGAGAGAAAATGAAGCTCAGTTTTGTGACCTCAGATGAAAAATAACTCGTAAAGAAACAAAACAATGAGAAGAAAACATCTGGCTGTTCCTCATGACCTTTATGGGCATTCTTCTTCAACGTGTTACTATTTGCTTCCATCATTCACATTATTACGTTTAAACTGGAGGCAGAGTTAACTCTTTATGGCTGTTAGTTAAAAATGTACTGACAACAAACTTTGAACTTTCTTAAAACGTTGAATTAATCTGCAACAAATTGGTAAATGAGATGGGAGCGTGTTAAACACCCAGTCATGGAACAGAGACATCTCACCCTCCTTCAGTTTTTATGGATCAAACAGTGATGATAATAAACTACGGCGTTATTCAAGTGTTTAAAACACAGCAGAGTCCAACATGACAATATTTATGAAACAAACATGACGCAGATATTTAAAAGCTATGAGTGATAAGATAAATGTACTCAAAGAAGTTCAGTATCAGCTGATTAAATGTATTGATTAACTGATCATTAGTGTGGCCACCTCTGCACAGGCAGGAGTTTGCTGCTCCGCACACATATGTGTGTAAACACAATGACAAGGTGGAAAGACATCAGCAATGACCTTATAGAAACAATATCTGCTGCCCATCAGTCTGACAATTTGGATTCAGTTCTGTTGCGGTTAGAAAACAAAACACTTCCATGTTCACCCCAAGGTCAGACTGTGCAAAGCTCAAACATCTCTTTTTAAATAGCTCCACTTCAGGTTTGACAGTCTTAAGTAGGTTTGAGGTCAAGTTTCATGACAGAGCAGTTAGAAAATGGACAAATATGTTTTTGAAAGGCTTTCCGGAGAAAACCTCGTCTTTTAAAACTTTTTCAGATAAACTTAGCTTTGCAAAGTTCATCTAAATAAAACACAAAACATTTTAAACTACGCAGATTAGGGCAGGGGCAGCACAGTGGTGCAACTGGTAGAGCTGCTGTCTCTCAGTGAGCAGGTCCCTGGTTCAAATCCCAGTCTGGGGACGTGTCTGTGGAGTTTGCATGTTCTCTCTGTCTATGCATGGGTTTACTCCAGTTTCCTCCCACAGACTAAAAACATGCATGTTAGACTGACTGGTAACTCTAAATTGTCAAGAGTGAATGGTTGTTTGTCTCTATGTGTCCCTGTGATGGACTGGAGACCTGTCCATGGTGTCCCCCGCCTCACAGTGACTGTTGGAATGGGCAACAATGACCCCTGCGATCCAAAATAGAAGAAACGGTTAAAGATGATGGATGGATGGATGGATGGATGGATGGATGATTAGGGCAGATGAGATGAAAGGAAACATGTTTGTTCATGTTGCTCAGCAGCAAACACATCATAGCAGCTGCACGGTGGTGGAGTGGTGATGGTGTGGTTACCCAGCAGCCATTGCGTTGAGCTGTCCTTTGACTGCACAAATTGCTGTTTTCTATTGTGATTTTTACAAAAACCTTTAGGAGTCTGAGTTACATTAAAACCGAAATCATGATTTAATAATTATGTTTG